>VDFB02373365.1:3215787-3448223 GCA_007258455.2 Sequoia sempervirens
TGAAGCTCCATCAACTCCACATTACAAGTGTGAGGAAAGTCGTAGAAGTGTGGGCTTGGAGTCTTGCGAGACCTCCCTTCATCACTGTTGTGACTATGGTGACTTTACCAAGTCCATACCTTGCATTCTCCTCCATTGGATAGTGAGTTTTTGGGTGGAGGTGGTAACGCTTCACTCCTCTCCTTTGTGATTTGATTGAGTAGCATATTATTGCTTTGTAGTGTTTATTACTCTCTATTTCTTTCATTTATCGCATATTCTACTATGTTGCTTTCTAGCTATTTGTGGAGGTCGACACAACAAAATGGGGGTCTGGCTAAGGTAGGCCCCTATACAGCCCCAACAATTTTCCCTCTTTCTTGTGTGTAGGTGATTGTACGAGTGGAGCTAGCTGGTGAACTAGTGCTTCTATGAGATTATCTTCATCACCCTAGCTTTTTTTTACTTACTTTACTAACTTCGTTTCTATTTCCTATATTTCCTTATTCTATTTTTCTTGTCTAAACCAACCAGCTATGTTGTCAATAGGTTCTTGTGCTAGTTTTACTATGTTCATTATTTTCTGGCCATATGGACACCAACGCACCAGACAACACCAACACATTGCGTTGTCATCCTAGAACTACATTGTCATCCTCGAATAGAGAGTTGTCTAAGACACAATATCGACTCTAAAAACTAGTTCACCTAGCCTAAACCTGAACCTCAAGTCTGAAGAGTAACAAAAGTACTACATAGTGCTCTTCATTCTCAATCTCCATTCTTTTAGAGTGAGGTAAGTTATGGTAGCCCTTTGCTCTTGGATCTCCGTGACCTAGAGCCTTGACGTGGTTGGTTCCCCACTCTTACATTTTTGGTGAACCCGATCTGAACAACGTTTTTCCATTTATTCATGTCGAGACTTCTCCCTCGCACCTAATGATCATTGTAAGCCTAATTGTTGTGAATTTTTATGAGCATCACAACCCAATCCATGAATTATGGGTACATTGTTAGGAGAAGTGTGTGACAGCTTCCGATGGAGAATACGAAGGTCAATACTAGTTTCTCTACAGGCCTTTTTGTCAGATCCTCTGTTGGTTTGTCTACCCAGGAGCAATTGTTGAAGGGCGAGGTAGGATTCTTTGATGAATCCAGCCACGTCCCCACTCCTCCTGCATCTCCTACACCATCATCAATGGATGAGCATGAAGTCATTCACATTCCCTCATAATATATTTCTACCCTAAGCAAAAGGTTGGGTGACTTGGAGAATCACCTAGAAAAGGACCTGAATCTAGCCAGAGTTTCTCAGGTTATTAGTGAAATAAAATAATGGTGGGAAAGGATCAAATGGGCATAGAAATCCTAGCTAGTTCTCTAGTCTAGCTGAAGCATGTGCCCTTCCAAGAAACACTAATGTTATACAAGGGGTTGCTCTTAAAGATCATGAGAGATGGATAGGAGTGTCAATGCCTACTAGGTCTGTGTATATGGCTGACACAGTCCCATCGATCAGCATCTCCTCTACCTCTAAAAGGTCCAAAACTATCAAAGCAAACATAATACCCCTAGGTTTCAATTTCACCCCTCCTCTCACCTCTAGTGGTGGAGGTTTTGGCAGGTTGATTGGTGGGGGATTTGGTAATGGTGGTGGCTTTGGCAGTAGGGGCAACGCTGGTAGAGGTGGTTTTGGTGGAGGCCATGGCGGTGGCTTCGATAGCAAAGGTGGTTCTGGTGGAGGCCCTGCTAGTGGCAGTGGCTCCGACAATGGGTTTGGAAGTGGCTACGTTGTTAGTTCTAGAGGTGGCTCCAATGGTGGTTCTGGAGGAGATTCCACTAGACCTTTTCCATCCCAAGACCCTATTCTGAATGCTCTTCTACAAAATATGGATAAGATGCAAAGCTAGCTGGCGAGTCTCTCCTAGGGCTCTACCCATCCTATCTTTCAACCCTTCTTCCAACATAGCCCATTGTCGATAGCAATCTTAAGTACTCCCTTCCCACAAGGAATGAAGATTCCCAAATTCAAAAAATATGGCAACAAAGGGGACCCACAAACACATGTGTCCACCTTTAATGCCATGTGCACAGATTTCTTCCATCACGATGTGTTGATGGCAAATTTATTTCCTCAATCTCTTAAGATACAACACTTGAAAGGTATTGTTCCTTACCTAACAACTCTATTTTCTAATTTGATCAACTGGTAAATTGGTTTCTCCAACAGTTCCAAGCCAACATCAGACTTAAGATGACCTTTTTGGATCTTGTCTTATGAAGCAAGGGGACAATGAGAAGATAATTGATTTTATAGCTCAGTATCAAGTGCTCTTCTCAGAGATCTTGTACCTATTTCCTGATTCTGACGTGCAGGTGTTCATAGGGAACTTGCAGAGACCTTCGTAGGAAAACTTTTCCCTTATGAAATACCCTTCTTTCATACATCTTTGTGCGGTGTTATGAGAATATCAGAAAATAGTAGTTTAGTTCGGGGGGTCCTCCTCATGCTCCCATTCAGAAGGAAAATCCATTGTATCAATCTTAGAAAAGGGTAAAGTTGTCACAGATTTAGTAGTTGTGATGAATGATAATGGCCTCAAATGCAACAGAAAATTCACAAAGTTAGTAGAATCTTATTCTTCCATCTTACAAAAGTTGTTGAAGGATAAGATCATAACCTTGGAGAACCCTAAACCTCTCAAGGAACCTTAACCTAATTGGTATGATGTGAATTCCTTATGTTGGTAGCATTGAGTTAAAGGACATGATACTAAACATTGTATGTGCTTGCATCACAAGATAGAGGACTGCATCGAGGATGGCACTATTCATCTCGTAGGAGTAAACAAAACACAAAAAAATTGATGGAGAAAGCAAATAGTGAGTTGCAGATATACATAGACCTATTTTTGTCGCATTCTGCTAACTTAATTATTGATCCATCTGATTCTACCACTCAGCCCGAGGCATACATTAACATGGTCTTAGTTACTCCTACCACATAGCCTGCAACCAACTCACCGGACATAACATTCACCTCGTAGGATATTCCCTTGAACAAACCCTCTCCCCTCTACATTCTCACTTGCCTCAATGGCAACATTGTGATAGGGGTCTTAATTGACCTCACGATTCTAGTGAATGTCATTACACAGGAGACATTGTTGTTGAATTCATTGCATACAGAGGAGTACAAAGAGACAAAGTCTACCATCCGTATGCATGATGCCCTTTCTCTCAAGCCATATAGCTCAATAACTTTGTTCATCCTAGTTGGACCTAGGGCTGTAGACACAATCTTCAATGTTATTCCGAAGTTGGATTTGTTCAAGTTGAAGTTAGGCATACCTTGGCTAGCTTCCATGAATGGAATTGCCTTCATCATTCATAAGTGTTTGAAATTCTCCCACGAAGGTTTTGTGCACATTGTGCATGACATTGGATACCAGCCATTAGTGTCCCGTGGGGGATACTTGTTGGATCATTTTTGGCCTGCTCCGATTGGTCCGCTCCCCCCAAAAATGGACCTACTTTAAAAAAACTATGTGAAATATAAGACCAGGGGAAAAAGACAACCAAAACTGACCCTTCTGATAGTGCAATAGCAAGCTCCCCCTTCCCCCCGAAAAGGAAAAGAGAAGTTATCCCATCCTTAGGATACCTCTTTCTCCCCTCTTCTGAGGAAGAGTTTTGGATGTCTGCTCCTGGATTCTACATAAGAAGTTCAATGGTTCATGTTTGGTGCCAACCTAAGATTAGGATTTCAGACCTCCCTACTAAACATCCTAGACCTTGGCCCTAATTGTATGGTAGGAAAAATGGTCCCCATGGGGAATCCTCTATGTCTTGACTTGTGCAGCCTCCTACTGCCCCTACTCCCAAAGTAATAAATGGGAAGAGGCCCACCGTTGAGGTGCTAGAGTGGACTCCCCTCATTGTTTCTCAACCTACTCCTCCTGATCCCATCGAGGAGTCTATCCCTCCACTAAAAATGACTATGGTGGACACCCCTATGGCTAAGCAGGAGCCTTCTATCCCTTCACAACTCCTAGCTTCTAGCTCGAAGAGTTGTAGAAACTACCTTGTGCATGAACGCAAGCATCGATGAAAGGCTCTAACAGTTGAGTAGGCCACTTTACAGAAGAAGGAAGAGGAGATGATTGCCCCTGTATCAGGGCCTCCTATTGTGTCCTCCTCTCTCCTCCCCTCTACTTCCATTCAATGGAGTTCAGTCTCGCTTTCGGCTCCCGTTGTGAGTGTGAGTGCACCCGACCATAAAAGGGTGCAAGTTTTTATCACTCCCTCAACTAAGCTACACCTGTTGATGTCCCTTCTGGACATCCTGATATTCCATAAACTCATGGATATGTTGAATACCTCGGTAGTGTTTGCCACAATTTTCTTCTCCTCTTCCATTGTTCCTCTTTCCTTGTCTATGGGGAGTTCACATCCCTCGACGAAGATGAAGGCAGAGGTTGGCCCTTCCAGCAATACATGGTGTAAGAGGATCTCGCCTTCTCCTAAGGGTGGTCATGCGCTAGCTTATTCTATCCTAGTGACAAAACAAGTTTTAACTTCCCCTACATTTTTCACCACTCCCAAGTCATTTAGAAATCCAAGAAATGAATCATTAGTGTCCATTCAGGTACAACATGGCACTACTACAATGTTCATGTTCAACTTTCTGGATGAGGTCCCATCCTTGTCAAAAATCTTTGCAAAATTGCTGACTATAGCTCCACAAGAGCCTAGCAGAGAAGACCTTGTGAGGCCTTCTTCCTTAGCCCTTATTGTAGGAGGGTCAAAATCTCCTCTCCTTAATATTCCACCATTACATGCTCATCCGCCTTCTCCTTATAATGATCTAGATTGGGAACCAGATGACCTTTTGGTCGATGAGTGTTAGGGGGAGGCCTCTTCTTTATCTTTAAATTAGATGTGTGTGTGTTTTGTGATGTGTTCCCATGTACTTGTGCTATGTGTTCTTGGATGATCCTAGTCACCCTTGTTGGTGGTTGGATACAACAATGATTTTGTGTCATGAACTTTCTTCTATTTGTATCATCATTCTTCCATGTCTGTGACTTGATTTTTTCCAAATTAGGGACAATGCAAAGTGTTGGGGGCATTTAGGCTTCCCTTCCATGTTGACCCATTTTTTTAATTTTTACTTTTTCTTATGTGCATTCTTCCTGATCTAGTTGGGATTGATGATCTTTCGCCATGCATCGTGGTTACCTATTAATTATATAAGCATGAGAAAATCTAACCCCATGAAAATAGATCCCCTATGTCTCTTGTTCGTTATGTTTTTTTTCACTCTTTTCCTATCTTTCTCTCTTTTTTTCTTGAGTTGTGATGTTGTGGTGCCTATGTGTTGTCCCTAATGTGCATGACAACGTCACCACAATGACATCTTGTTATGTCCCATAGGCCACAACATCACTTTTTCATTCTTTATTTTCTATCCTTGGGCTATCATGTGCCTCTACGTTCAGCATGCACCACCCTAAGTGGGGGCTATCATGTCAACCTCAAAAAAAATCAGAAAACACATTCATTTCCAACAAATTTTTTCTCAAAAATCTTTGCAAACTTTTTCAAAAAAATTGCATTCTCGACTTAGACCCCTAATGGAAAGTGTTTCCTTCATCATGGGTTCACAAAGAAAGAACTTGAGAACTTTCATTTGAGGAGGGAGCAGTTTCTCTTGTAGGAAAATCCTCGACCTTCCCCTTATGAGGGGGAATTTTCTTCCTTTCTAATTCATTGAAGTGAACATATTTTAAAAGGACTCCTTGATGATGAATCGATTTGAGAAAAAATGTCTCTTTGGCACCTTTCAAATAGCACATCCCTTGAGTGGATCCCTTTTCTTTTTAAGGGTTCCCAAGGGGCCTCTTTGAAATTCTTTCAATTCATTGACTGTCTGCGTGAATTTCTGCTTGCTTGCCTATGTGGTTGCTTTGTGTTTCATGTCATGTTTTATCTATGGATTAACATGTCGCTTCACAGGTGCGCCTATGAAGCCACTTTCTAGTTTGACTCTACGGAGTCTCCTTCCATTTGGGCTTCCTTCATGTGAGAGATCTTGGTGGTTGCCTTCTTGTAGGTCTACAGGCATGTAAGGCACTTACTACACTAGGCTTCCTTCATGTGAGAGATCTTGGGGTTGCCTCCTTGCAAGTCTACGAACCTGTGAGATACTTTCATCTTGTAGGATTTTTCCATCATTGGTCTAAGGTCCTTCGGTGTACTTTGTGTAGCTTCATAGTTTTGTGGGGCTATGGAGTCCTTTTGTTTGAAACTCCCCAAGGAAAGTACTTGTGGAGTCCCTTGGCTACCCTGCACTTTCGAGTTTTCCAGATTGTGGTCTATTTCCTCGATAGTCCAGGTATAAATTTCTAACCCTACTAACTCTTCAATCTACTTTACCAAGCACTCATCAATACTTTTGATCGCTAAAGTGGGGGAAAAATGTATAGGAGAGAATTTTTACCCTTTACAAAAATTCCCCTTTTACATACCCTCACCTTAGAAAATCAAATCTAAAGGAGAAATTCCACATCATTTAACTACCTTCCATCCACTTGGCTTTTATCCTTTGTGTCAATGAGAGAATTTTTATCGAGGACAAATGCACAATACGTGAACATCTATGCAGTGCACTATCGTCCCTGACGAATTCCTATGTCTAAAGTTAGTAGAGGCGTTACACACCTGATTGGGGTCAAATTGTAACATCCCTCTTCGACCAACTAACCCTGAAAATAGAAAATTCTTCCCATCCCACCTTCAAAAACATCCATTCTCACTTCATTTAACTCTCTAAACATTTCATTTAATTTTCTAGCAACTCTCTCAGTATTCACTTCACTCTCAAGCAGCATTTCAACACTCCACTGTAGTGGATTTGAAGCTCCATCAACTCCACATTGCAAGTGTGAGGAAATCCATAGAAGTGTGGGCTTGGAGTTTTGTAAGACCTCCCTTCATCACCGCTGCGGTTGTGGTGACTTTGTCAAGTCCATACCTTGCATTCTTCTCCATTGGCTAGTGAGCTTTTGGGTGGAGGTGGTAATGCTTCACTCCTCTCCTTTGTGATTTGATTGAGTAGCATAGTGTTGCTTTGTAGTGTTTATTTCTCTCTATTTCTTTCCTTTATCACATATTCTACTTCATTGTTTTCTAGTTATCCGTGGAGGTGGAAACATCAAAACTGGGGTCTAGTTGAGGTAGACCCTTATACAACCCCAACAATTTTCCCTCTTTCTTATGTGTAGGTGATTGTATGTGTGGAGCTAGCTAGAAAATTGGCACTTATGTGAGATTATCTTTGTCACCCTAGATTTTATTTACTTACTTTACTATCTTTGTATCTATTTCTTGTATTTCCTTATTTTGTTTTTCCCATCTAAACCAACTAGCTAGGTTGTCAGTAAGTTCTTTTGGTAGTTTACTATATTCATTATTTTTTGGTCGTACAGACGCCAACGTGCTAGAGAGACGCCAGTGCACCACACTATCATCCCAAGATTGTGTTGTTGTCCTTGGATAGAGAGCTTTTTGAGACACAGTATCAACTCTAAAAACTAGCTTGCCTAGCCTAAACCTGAACCTTGGGTATAAAGAGTGACATAAGTACTACATAGTGCTCTTCATTCTTGATCTCCATTATTTTAGATTGAGGTAAGTTAGGGACGCCCTCTACTCTCGGCTCTTTGTGACTTGGATCCTTGATGTGGTTGGTCCCCCTCCCTTACAATATACATATATAATTAAATCCTATTTCAAAAAGGGGCATTACAGTGCTTTTTCATAGAAAGAACATTTTCTAGGACAAACTAATGACATTGAATATATAATGATGTACAATTCAACAAACACAATCCTCAACAACATTCATCATATAGATGTGAATTAGAATCCATTTAATGATAAACTCTGACCCCTAGTTTGATTTCAAATATAGGATTTTGGGTTTCACTTTGCTAGTTCATTTCAACTCTAAGGTTCCATAATTGAATTTAATTTATGAGTTTAATGATTAAAAAATAATAGTATAAGTTTCCATATAATTCTCATTTTTAAAATTTATTAAATTTTTCAATTTCTTTTAAAATGTAATTTACTAATTTTCAAGTTTCTTTCAAAAAGTGTATCAACAACACTATGTTTGTATTAATTCAATTAGAAAAATATCTTATATACAATTTATCTATGTAACCATAGGCTCTGCCTCTCAATGCTTTGACAAAAACTTATAAAAAAATATAGCAAACCTTCTAACACTTAATCTTTTCTTAAACTTATAAAAATTTCAATTGCACCGATAAACTTGTGTCCCTATACTAGAGCTTCTGAAACTAGATTTATGAAAATAAGTTCTTTCATATTATTTTGAAGATAATTATTTAATTTCTAAAATCTATATTTGTAATAAAGGAAATTATCTTAATCCACTAAAATAAATAAAATATTATAAAAACTTTTATCTATATCCTAAATAAATATTGAAGTAATTATTTTATATATTAAAGACAATATGTCCCGAGTCTATAATAGTCCAAGTTATTACTTCTAACTGTAATAACTATATATAGATTTTTTCCAACCAAGAAAAAATTATAATTACAGTTGAAAATACTAACTTGTATTATTTATCTATGCAAAATAAATTCAACAATTATCTCTAGTAATTTACTTTTCACAAATAAAAATTAATAATTAGCTGATAGGATATATATTATGGGCACAACCCATTGGAATTGTCTCACACCAGAATTGTGCATGCCTGAAAATGATCTTTGAATAGTTCTCACACCTAAGTATAGATTTTGACTCCTAGTTTCTCTCGCAGATCAACTAATTCCACACTAATTTGATCTAATTATGTTTCATCCTTATCTCTAATATCTGCAATCTAATCTAAACTAATCATTGCAATCTTAATAGAAACACCATTTTGAATTAGATTTCTCATAAAATCAAGTTATGTTTAGATTATATAAATTCTTAGATCAGATTGAAAATATTGTCTCGAGTTCACGAATTTGGGATTGCAGATCTATTCTTTATTTATTGTGAATAGATTGAAGCAGCGGCTAGAGGGAGATTGGTTTTGCATTGTCTGATTTTTAAAAAAATTATGCTTTCGTAGGGTTTCATAATATAATTCTTGCAAACTCTATTTATTTATAATTAACATCATTGAAATCTTGAGGTAAGTCCCATGCCATGGTTTCAATGGGTTTTTTTGGGGGGAATTCGTAAACGATGAATTTTTTTGTCAATTAGGAACTCCATGTCTTTGTCCTATAGCCATTTCTTAAGGTAAGTCAATTTCCATGGCTTTGGTGAGTCTTTTCTTTTTGGGAATATGTACGCAACGAGTTCATTTGTTGTGTTTTATTTCATTCTAGAACATTTCTATTATTTTCAAAGCATTTTGTGTTCAAGAGGAAATATTTCTAATATTTTTGAAGGATTTTTGGGGTTCACTTCATAAGATTACAATAATTAGTTCTCAAGAAGATGCCTTGTGTTTGCATTTATTAGCAATTATTGTATTTGTTCTATTATGCTAAGAATTGTATGCAAATATCCTCCTTTGTTGCAAGCAATACCCACACAATAAGCTCAAACTTATTTTCAATTGATTAAAAATGTCAACTAACCTATGGAAACACTATAGCTTAGAATGCGGGTTTTCCTGAGAGGGGTTGCAGAATTTATTTTTGCAACACAGCCAACATGTGCAACAGTGTACTCACTAAATTTGGATGTCCCTAAGAAGTGATAAATGGGTTTTCCCCTAATAGAGAACCTTGACTTTCCATCACTAACCATAACCCCTCGATCTATGTTAATCCTTAGCAGATCACACATATTGCATTCTTCAATACAGGAAAAACATGGTCTCCCTCCTTCATATTAGTCACCCCTTCTCACACACTTTCTACCACTCTTCATTCACAACTATAGATCAGTACATGGTGATATATATATTTTTTGAAAAATATGTAAACATGCTTGATTGATAAGACCTTTTGAGGGATCAGCCCTAAGTATACCTATAATTAAACCCTAATTGGCATCATGTTTTAAAACTTGGTTTAAGATATGTTACTTTATTCACTCTATTTTTTTGAAATAGTTTCAGATATAGTAATCTATTTTTTTCTAGAGATAGATTTAATAAAAAGGAAAGGGAACCTACCAACTACTTCATATTCAAATTTGTGTGGAAAAATAGGGGTTTGGCCCTGCAATAGAGGAGGAGCACCAATCAATTTTAGAAGAAATAAATTCTTAGCTTGTTGATAGTTCATGGAGGCACTGACCTTTGCTTTCCAAAAAACAAGATCTGTGTGACACAAGTGTAACAAATTTTAATCTTGACTTTCATTGCCTATGGAGGTGCAACTTGAACCTATTCAATCTTAAGGGGCTCCCTTGTTTCCCATGCAACAACAATTGATCATAGAACAAATTCTCATTTGCTTAAAAAAGATAAACCTTTGGTATTTAAAAAAAAATTGAGACACTTATTGCATATGTTGTGCCTACTATAAAGACTTGTGTTCTTGATTATAGAGCTTCACAACACATGGCTACAACACAAGATATGTTTGCCACATTACAACCATGTTTTATGATAAAAAGATTGATATGTATACAATTGTCATAATGATTGGTGCAATCTAAAAACACATCACTCTATATGTCCTAAGATTGCAAGAGTTCAACATCATATCATGACTTTGACTTCCACCCATTCTATGATGGTGTTTTTCTGTACACAACAACCTATCCTGTTAAAATATGTGCTTTGATTGCTTCTCTATCAAGCATTTCAAGTCTGATGAAAGCCTAGATAACCTAAGAAATTGCAGATTTTGCAACTCAAATTTCTTTCTATAGCTATGTGCCATGTAAACACAGGAAAGCAGTGTTGTATTATCAATATATTTATGTCTTTGATTTTTAATAAGCATCCTTGTCTATTGCTTTGTATTTAAGTACCCTTTCTTCTACACTTTTTTATTGTACACAACATTGAACAACACATACAGCTTGGTTAAGTGGAAATATAAATTAATTTAAAATTTTTCCCAAGGTTAAGATGGTTTGCATAGATTAATTCTAGCATGAATTTTTCAATTTTTTTCAAAGTAGCTTCTTCCAAGGCTCTTCTAGTAAATTTTGTTTTCAATATTTTGTAAATTTACTTTCTTCTATCAGAAATGGAGTTGGTAAACAAATAAAAATGATTTCCCCACTTATTTATAATTAGTGAAGGAGTGTAAAAATCAATGATAGACATTAAAAAAATGTCTTATGCACGCAAGCAACATTTTCTCACTAATTTATCTTCTTTTATGCATAATTAAATAATTTTAATTATTTAATTATTTCCTAAGGTCATATTCTTCTATTAATTAAATAATTCTTAATTATTTAATTAATTCACTTTATCTTTATTCCTCTTTTGATTAATTTAAATAAATGTCAATTTATTTAAATTACGTCACTAATTATCTCTTTTCCTCTATAATTAAATAAATTCTTATTTATTTAATTATTTATTCATTTTCATTTTCCCTCTCTTTCTTCTATAATTAAAAATTATTTTAATTATTTTAATTATTCATTATCTCTTTTTTCTCTATAATTAAATAAATATGTATTTATTTAATTATTTATCATTTCATTTCCTCTCCTCTATAACTAAATGATTGTTTCTAATTATTTAATTATTTACCATTTCCCTCCATCTATTATTAAATAATCATTTTAATTATTTAATATTTTATTTACCTCTTTTCTTCTATGATTAAATAATTATTTTTAATTATTTAATTATTCATTTTTCCTATTCTAAATTAAATAATTGTTATAATTTTGTTTTCTTATCTAAGCCCTATCTCTTATTCCATTTTCTTGGATTGTGATCCATTCTTCCCATCCTTATATATTGTCTTCTCAATTAATCTCATACATTGATCATCATACATCATCACTTCATCATCACCCTTCATTTGAATTGGGATTTCTATAAAACCAAGCCATCACCTTCATTTTAAAGTTAACCACAACCTTTGAAATTTTTCTATCACTATCTTGAGATCTAGTTATCTTACATCAACATCAAGCTTATCAAATGCATTGCATACTACAAATCTGAGAACAAATAAAGCAAAATTGAGAAGAGAAATGGAGGAGAATCAACTATGGCATAGGAATTGAAGTATTATTGCTTTATTATTATGATTTTTATTGTCATTTATACTTCATTGTTAGATTAGGGTCATTATGGCTTGAATTTAGATAGTTTTGTGGTTGCTACTATTGATTCGTGATTTTCCCTGAATTTCCCCTATTGACAATATGCACTACATACCAATTTTAATTTACTAAAACCACTTATCTATTTGAATGAGAAGAAATAATGAGAGATTTTTTCTACCCAATGAAACCCAAGATGGGGTGAAATAGAAATCTTAGAAATGTGAGGAGATTGGACACAAGAAGCTAAGAATGTAGTCAAACAGATTTCATTTATCCAAATCTTCACTTTCATTGGATATTAAGATTGCATAGTGGTAAAGATTTATGTTGTTCTTAATGAAGGAAAGTGCTTGTTTAAACCACAAATTACAATTAAAGCACTTCTTTAGAGTAGAAAAATTGCTAGACAGATAAAACAAACAAATATGACAAAGTTCTTTGCTCGCAGTAGTGCTCGACATTTTTGTGGTTGTTAGATCTCCTTTGCACAAATCTAATAAATATTAAACTGAATTGAATTTTAGGAAACACAACCTCCCTTATAAGGCAATGGTTTGCTAGTCCAAAGATATGTATAGCCATTTGAAAGAGAAAATAGCAGTGGGCATTATCAGTTCTCAAGAAGGTGTCTTGTGTTTGCATTTATTTAGCAATTATTGTATTTGTTCTGTTATGCTAAGAATGGTATGCAAATATCTTTCTTTGTTGCAAGCAATGCCCACATAATAAGTTCAAACTTATTTTCAATAATGCCCAAAGCAGGCTAGCCATGCAGGCTAGGTAGAGGTTACTAAACAAGCTCATTAAGTAATGCCTTGTATCTTTTGATAGTGTAGAAATTGTTACACTCTTGAAAATAGTGCAATTTCACACTTAATTTAGACCTATTTTAGCACCCTTACATTAAATATTCCTTTATGTCATCATTAATAGGCCCCTAAAACCCTTTATTTTGATCTCGAGGCTTATTTCAACTAAAAGCAAAAATTCATCAAAAGCACTTAAATTTCTAAAACCCACCCCAAAATATAGGGTGGGACTCATCATGCCACCTTGGGCGTATGAGTCCCCTAGGGGACCCATATGCCAAAGGTGGTGTATGAGTCCCATTTGGGGCTTTTTAGGGTTTGAGAGGGAAATTCAACTTTTTAATTCAAATTTTTGGTTGATGTCGGCTTTCAAGATCTAAATAACGATAAATTAGGTGTAAATTCCTATATAAGCAAGCTTCTAAGTCATTTTTCTATCTAAGCAAGCATTTTAGAAGAGCAATTTAGAGATCCAAGTATTCAAGCATTCTTCACAAGATCATTCAAGAACAAGTAATCAGCAAAGTTGAAGCCTTGGAGTAGGTCTTCAAGCTCACTTTCATCCAAGATCCAGCATTTTCAAGGGTTGATTATGGTTAGATATGGTGAATCATTATGGATTCTAGGTTGGGGAGATGCAACTAGCCATCAAGCCAAGCCTAATGACTTGTTTCCTAAGTGATTTCATCCTCCATTATCATTCTACATTCAACCTAAGGAAGGTACAAGCATCATTAGGGATCATTCGGAGTGATTAGAGATCTCTCGAGTCATTCATCTTCATGTTTCATTCATGCATCTCATTCTAGCACATTAGAATAGGGTTGTATTGCATTTCAAATTTCCTAATCTTAGACACACTAAGGTTAGGGTTATGTTCTATTTACATTCATGTTTCATTGTTTCTATCAAGGTTTAATTACCAAACTAGGGATTTTGACGAGGCAAAACCCCATAAGCAAATCAAGTCTATATTATGTTTTGTAGGTCTTTTGCAAGTTTGGATCTAGAAATCAATTTGGAAAGAAAGAAGCATATTAGAAACCTGATTTGAACTTTGAACTCCCAAAAAGCGAAACAAAACTAATATGCGGAAGTGGTGAGTCCCAATACAAAGCATATTTCTAGATTTTTGCAGATTCATAATCTATAGTGCGAGCTTCTAGACTAGAAACCCTAGTCTAGGACTAATATGCGAATATATGAGTCCCAGTGGGCCAAAATTTTAGCATTTTTAGCATTCCAGAGCTCATTCCAGTCCTCTATAGATTTCTAGGTGCACACATTTCATCTTGTAGTTCTCTATTCTGATTTACATGCTTTTCTAGGTCATTTAGTGAAAGATTGCATTGCACTAGGTTTAAGCATTAGGTCTTGCATTTCATTTGTCTTTCCAATCCCTAGCTTGGTTGTGAACCCCTCTTTAGTTTATAACCAGACCCTAGAACAACCCTAAATTGTTAGATCTCTTTCCTCTTTCTTCATTGGATTGAGATCTCTAGGGTTTGTCCTTGAATGAGAGTGAAGAAGATTGTTGTTCTATCTCCCAAGAATAGAATCCAAACAAAATTCTACCTTTCATTTTGTGAACCCATTTAGAACATCATAATTTTGATTTGGAGTGCATCATCATCCTAGATCTTGCTTGCATTAACATTGCATTAGGTTTGCATTAGTTAATTGGTATTCTAGCTTCTAAATTTTGCATTAGTGAAAGTGCATATAGGTTGCATTTTTGCATCTCAAATCATTGAAAATCATATAAAATCTACATTTGCACTTAGGTTACAGATCACACAAACTAAAAATCATAAAAATCACATGAAATTTTTTGAAAATTGTGAAAAAAACCCTCACTAGGACTCATATGCCCTTCTGGGCGATTTAGTCCAAGTGCAAATTTTGAACTAAATTTTTACAAAATTAAATTCACTATTTCTGAGCTTTTGCTTCTTGTTGCTAACTTTCTATTTCAGTTTGCATAGTTTCTATCACATTTAAATCATTAGATTAAGTATAGTTTACATTCATTGCAATTGTGAATAGATTTAGATTCTTGTACTTTTCATTCTTAGAATTAGTTCATAGTTCAATTAGATTAGATTACATTTGGAATTCGCTAGAAAACAAAAACAAAAACACTTACAAATCAATGAACCTCTTTGAGAAAGCATAGTTATTTGAGTATGTCAAATCTTTTTTTCCAAGTTAACCTAACCCTCAAGCCTTTTAGTAGTTATGAATTTGACATGTTAGATGAAGCCCTTGAGGATTTCATCTCACAAGGTTCATCCACTAAGGCTTGTCATGATAAACCGAAGCCAAGATAATTTAATGTGATTCGACCTCAACTCGTCCTTTACCCACCTTCACACAAACCTCAAACTAAAAACAAGCCTAAGTTTATTCTATACCCACCTAAGAACAATGTTTTGCAGCAATCAAGTTATAATACCATTGCTCATACATACAATACTTGAAACAAATCGAAACCAAAACAACCAACTTCGACAACCTTACCTTTTCCTAATCCCATTTTTCCTAGTGCTCCTTATTTAACTTTGTATAGTGGGTAGGAGTATGATCTTGTTGAACAACTTAAGAACACTCATACAAATATATCCCTATGGGACCTAATTCAGAATTCACCTAATTATCACACTATGCTTCAAACTTCCTTGCAACAAGTAATTGTTCCCTTTAGTTCAAAAGCAAATGAGGTGGCAGCTCTCATACAAGGAATGAATACAGTTAATGTAGACATTACCTTTCATCAACATGAGCTACCTCCTTTAGAAATGAGAAAGAGAAATGATGCCTTCATGATAATTGTTATCCATAATAGGTTAGGAATAAAAAGAACCCTTGTTGACAATGGCTCCACTCTTAATATGTGTAGTGTGACCCTTTTGGATAAACTTGGTGTGGATAAGTAAAAAATTCAACCTGGTTCCTTGTCAATTCGTGGATTCGATAACATAGGCAAACAACTGTTGGGTGTGATTACTTTACCTATTACAATTGGAAAGGCTACCTTGCAAACTCCTAATCATGTAATTCCCAATAATAGTTTGTATAACCTTCTTTTAGTGTGACCTTGGATTCATGAGATGCATGCAGTTCCTTCAACTCTTCATCGTATAATGAAGTATGTCTATGACAATAAGGTATACCAAATTCAAATAGACCTTGAACCTGAAAGTTGTTTACAAGTTGAAAAAGGAATGACAAGTCCTCTAAATACATTAATTCGCACATCCGACATAGAACCTATGGAAGAAGAGAAACAAGAAATAGAAACGGTGTCAAAATTATTGGAAGATGATTGGGTTTCCTTGCAGTTCACACCTTCGTTTATGGGAGAATACATAATCACAAGAAAAGAAGATGAAAAACAAAAGAAAACAATGGTGATGTCAACACAGAACTCAGAAGAAAACTCACAAGCATCTACCTCATCTACCCTTGAAGAAGACACAAGCTACACAAAAAACATTGATGAGAGATTATCAACCACCAAACCCAAAAGAAATGGAGAAACTTTATGGAAGAGGTTATGAGCTTATGGAAAAATTGGGTTATAGTGGAAAAGGATATGGAAAGAAAGAACAAGGCATTCATGTTCCTATAGAACCTAACACGCAAGAAACAAAAAGTGGTTTGGGATTTGTCCTTATAAGATAATGCAAGCAAACAAAAGACCCTCATTAAACATCAACACCATTATGTGTAAACCTAAAATCAATCTCACCTTGAAGCATCCTGAATTGCTTGATATGACTTATGAACCATCGTGGGAATACTTCAAAGATGATGAAGCCTTGAAACAAATGTTAGGATTTTATGAAAAACCATATGTTAGACTCCTCAAAAGAAATGGGTTACATGTGCTATGATTAGCACCAAGCAAAAAGATGGAGAAAAGGAAAGTAATGAGGTTGACATGAGCAAAGAAGAATACAACCTTGAATTTCTGAAACAAAGTGCACTTCCTTTAGGAGATACAATTTATATAGAAATGGACATCAAGAATAAAGAGAAAGTGATTAAGATAGGAAAGTGCCTTGATGATGAAGAACAAGAGGACATTACAACTTCGCTTCATGACTTTCCCAAACATTTTTCCTAGAATTATTCGGATATGCTAGGAATTGATCCTAAGATTGTAACACACAACATAGTCCTTGTTGAAAATGTTAAGCCAGTTAGACAAAAGATATGAAAGATGAATCCTAATATAGCCTTGTTTGTTAAGGGAGAGATTGAAAAACTCCTTGAAGCTGGTTTCATACGACCTATAGATTATTCGCCTTGGATCTTAAACATTGTCACAGTCGCAAAACCTAATAATCGTATTAGGATGTGTGCGTATTTTTTTATTTGAATAAAGCATCTTTAAAAGATGATTTTCCCCTTCCTAATATTGAAATGATAGTAGACTCGACTGTTGTACATGTTTTTTTGTCATTCATGGATGGATTTTCTATATAATCAAATCTTTATCAACCCTCAAGATCAATACAAAATAGCATTTACAACAGTTTTGGGAACATTTTGCTAGGTCAAGATGCCTTTTGGGTTGAAGAATGTGAGTGCAACATATCAACGAGCTATGACATTGATATTTCACAATTACATTCATAAGATTTTGTAAGATTATGTTGATGATATTCTAGCCAAATATTTAACTCGACAAGAAAATGTGAATGTCCTTCAGAAGATCTTTGAGTGAAAGCAAAATACAACATGAGATTGAATCTGAAAAAGTGTATCTTTGGTGTAGATAGTGGAAAAATTTTAGGTTTTATCGTGTCTCATAGAGGCATCAAGGTGGACATGAAGAAAATTGATGCTATAGTTAACATGCCACCTCCTAGAAACATCTCTCAATTGTGTACCTTACAAGGAAGAATTCAAGCTTTCTGTCATTTTGTAGCATCCTTAATGAATCAAACGTTACCATTTACGTCTCCTTAAAAAAGATGTGCACTTTGATTGGAACGAGAATTGTAAACAAGATTTTGAGAGTTTGAAGGATTATCTTTCTACACCACCTATTTTACAACTTGCTATGCAAAACAAACACTTCATCCTTTATACCACAGCATCGATCCATGCTCTCACAGCATTGTTGGCTCAACAAGATGAGAATGTTAAAGAACACCCTATCTATTACATTAGTCGAACTTTGATTGATTATGAGAAACGATATACAATGATAAAGAAACAATGTTTGGCTCTTGTCTTTGCTACTAGTAAGTTGAGACATTACTTACTGAATGTTGAAATACATGTAATGAAAAATTTTGACCCTTTAAAACATCTTTTCACTAACACTGATTTATCAGGACGTTTAGCTGAATGGGTTATGTTAACGGAGTTTGACTTTAAGTTTATTTCACAAAAAGCAATTAAAGGACAAGCCTTACCGGCCACTTAGCAGATGCTCGCTTACCTCTGGCGTTACCTAATACAAAAACATTCCCTGATGAAAATGTGTTGGTTGTTCAGAAAGATGAAGAAACATGGGAATTATACTTTGACATATCTAAGTGTAGAACAGGCTCCGGCATCGGGGTTATAATAATCTTTCTTGCAAGAAACCCTATTCCCTTATCCTGTCACTTAAAATTCCTATGCACTAACAACATAATGGAATGTGAAGCATTAATTGTTGGCCTATGCGCAATTTTAGCTTTGGGAGTTCCAAATATTAAGATATTCGGTGATTCGCAATTAGTCATTAGGCAAATAAATGGGACATATCAAGCAAAGCATGACAAATTATTGAAATACAAGGATCTCACAATAAATTTGTTAGAGAAGTTTCAATCGTTTACCATTGATAACATCCCACGAAAGGATAATTGGCATGTAGATGCAATGGCAAGTATGGCTTCTCTTATATCCCCTCAAGATCCTTCAAAGGATTTCACATTTATTGTCCATGTGATTATGAACCCATCAATTGAATCTAATTTCAAAGAAGTATTATCAACAACTATGGAAAGCTCTAGTGAATGGTATACACTGATATTTAATTATTTAAAGAAGGTACCTTCCCTGAGCCAACAACTAAGAATACTCAAGATCGTCTTTGAAAACTCACATCTAAATATATAATTCTCGCCGATGTGTTATACTAAAGATCCTTTAACAATTTTTTACTTAGATGCCTTAAGGAGTCTGAAATCCCCATAACACTTGAAGAAGCTCATGTAGGTGCTTGTGGAGGTCATTTTGGAGGAATATCATTAGTTCAAAAACTTGTCTACATGAGATATTATTGGAGACAGATGGAAAAATATTGCTTCAAGTATGTTAAGAAATGTCACAAATGTTAGGAACATAGCAATTTGATTCATGCTCCCACTTTTGAGCTTCGGGCCCAAATTCCTATTTGGTCGTTCTCAATGTGGGAACTAGATTTGATTGGAAAAATATCACCTCCTTCAGCTGGGCACACTTTTATAATAACCACAACTGATTATTTCACAAAATGGGTAGAATTTATTCCCCTTCGTTCCACAATTGTTGATGTGATATGTCGTTTCATATTGAAACACATTATTGCTCGCTTTGGACTCTCTTCTGCATTGGTTTCAGACAATGGAACACCATTTAAGAATAATGATGTCAAGAATTTCCTAGAAACATTTAACATCCAACATTGTTTCTCAACACCAAGTACTACTCGCAATCTAATGGTCAAGCTGAATCAACTAATAAAACTCTCGAACAAATCTTAAGGAAGACAGTAAACAAACACAATAAAGATTGGCGCACATAGTTGACATATGCATTATGGGCTTACCATACTAGTATCAGAAAATCCACCGGCACTACTCCTTATAACCTTGTCTATGGTACCGAGGCAATAATTCCTTTGGAGTTAGAGATCCCTACATTAAGGATTGCTCTTTAGGGACTTATTGATGACAATAATTATAAAGAACAATGACTACATCATCTTGAGATGCTTGATGAACAGCACATTGACGCTCTTAAACATCTTTAAGCTTATTCCAGAAAATTGCAGCGTAGCTACAATACCATGTCATCCCTCGTGTATTCAATAAAGGTGATTTAGTGTTATTCGAAAATCAATGTAACATCAATGTCGACTTGATTGAAAAATGAAAATTAAGTCCTAATTGGTTAGGACCTTATATAATTAATGAAAGCTATGGGTCTAGAGCATATACATTAACAGAAATGGATGGTACACCTCTTAAGGAACCTATAAATTCCATGCAATTGCATTGGTATTATGTCTAATCTCCTTGAATAGTGTGAATTATAAAGCAGTGGTGTTAGAGTTAGTAGATAACATTATGTGCTCTTGCATCACTTCATTCTTGACAGACAATTATTTGTGTGTCATGAATATTAAAGTAATTATTTAACTTAATTTTAGATAGTTACTTTAGGCTTCATACTATTCAAGATAATCATGTATGTTGTGTTAGATTAGATCCTTATATGCATTTAATGTTCTATAATTAGATCATAGGTGCATTTAATTTAGCATAAACATAATCACAATTCCGCATCTAAGAGAAACTAGAATAAGTTTTAATTAGATCACATAAAACATGTTAAATAATGGAGACATTTATTAAATAGTCTTACAAAGATTATTTGATCAATCACATTGCCATTTAACATTAAACACATAAACATCAATAATAAAATATCAAATGATCATATATATATATATATATATAAATTGAGTACATGTCATCAATATATAGAATGTTGCTATGGTCTATGACTACTAAATCCCTCTAGATCTGGTGATTGCATCTATCTAGAGGTAGTCCATCAAGAGATGGTGGTATGCAATTGTGATTGCGAGCTAACAAGTGCATCCAGGGCATACTACAGACCATGTGCTCATCCAATAGCCTCATAGCGATCCTCTACTAGGCAGTCTCTCTCTACCTATAGCCTGGCTACCTCTACATAGAGTCTCTCGACCTCCATTGGGGCTCGAGATGACCAAACCTCCTCATAGGAAACCTCGTCCCAATGGGAACGCCTCCTAAAACCCTCATATGTTGCCCTCAGTCTGACATACAGCCCGAACAGCTCTGGATCCTACTCCACAATGGGTGGGGGCACATAGTATGTATTAGTAGCATCCTCCTAGATTGACAGAGGCACTATCTCTATAGCAACCTAGCGATAGAGATCATGTAGGTCTTTCACAACCCCTACAAGATAGAAATCATAAATATAATCAATACACATCATGATATATATAGAGATAAAATTAAAACACAAAGCATGAACATAAGCATAAAGCATAACAGTAAATAAAATATCATCACCTAGCTCTTCGGCTAGTTGTGTAAAGATAGCCTCATCCTGTGTAGGAGGCATGGAGGATGTGCTAGCCTCTCCATGACTATAGGTGTTGGTATGTGTTGCTAACTGTGATCTAGTCACATGAGTGGGAGCCAACTCTCTCCACTCATGGCCAACTAAATCTTCATCTACAGTATCATTACCCTCGCTCATCAACTGCTCCTCCTCCTCCTCCTCATCCTCCTTCTTCCCATCATAATCAGGATCTGCAGCCTTGTCATATTCCTCATCTATCACATCTGCAAATAATTATATAGCCCTAACCCCTATCTCATCAGCTCTATCCTCCTCCTCGTCTCTCTGATCTGGGAGTGGCCCTGCATAGCCTATCGACTCATCCATCAGGAATACAGGAGTTGGTCGTGTCGCTACCCACCACTCCTCGTATGCATCTCAAGCACTGACATCATCAGCGTTAAAGACTGGGGGCATATCAAGATCCTTGTAATCAGAATCATTGTAGACGACATCATTAGTGGTGAGTTGTCTTGTATTTTCATGCTTCCGCGCACTCCATATTGATCGCCTAAAGAAAGTTTGTGCCACTGGTGGTACTTGTACCCACCCAAATTTTCGCATGACATAATCGTAGTAGAAGGGTCATACTACGTAATCATGTCTTTTTATCATAAATCTATCCATTTGTAGTCTCCTCAACTGACGGGTCTCATCCGGCCACTAAGGTATCAGCTAATATGGTCTCCCTAAGATCTCATCTTGATCTAGTCGGTCGAATTTGACCCTCCAAAACTATAAATCTTTGTACTACCATAACCACCTCATAGGGTAACTGAATGCATGAGGGTACCCTAGGGTTGATGTACATGGAAACCCTGCCAGCCTAGTGCATGTGATATTCTCCAGGAACCACACCTACAGTAGCATACAATGCACCATATTGTCAACCTCACGGTATCAAAACCACCCTAGATCATACTACAAGTTTGCAAGGATGTTGTGCCCCCAAGCATATACGGTCCTCTGCTACGCCATTTGTTGTATCATGTGAACTAGTACTCCCTCTAGATGTGCTCCTCGTACATCGAGGACGAGTACTAGTGCCATGGTGAACATCATAATATGTACCACAAGTGGTGCTCGCAAATAGATTAGCCATGATAACTCAATGCTCGGACCCATGATGTCATCCAGAATCAGACCTCCAAGATAGAATTGTATGTCATAATTCATCTCACAAAATGATCAATCCCCTAGAAAATAGACCCTCTCACCTTGAATCAGAACTCAAAGGATGCGATGGATGTCCTCTAAGGTGATCGCCATCTCACCTATTAGAAGATGAAACGTGCAAGTATCTACATCCCACCTCTCAGCCAATGACATCAACATAGCATCATGGTACCTCATGGGGGGCATGAGGTACACCCAATACAATATGGTGGTCTATGATATCTTTGTATCCTCCACTGATAATGTCGGGGCTAAGTCTCGTAGGCGACAGAATTGTGTGTCGCTGAAACACTGTCGCGACCGGGGCAAAATCTAACAAAAAAGAAAAAATATGTCCTATAAGCATTCTAAAATCCTAAATATATACATCAACAATCAAAAAAGTGTACTAAAGTTGTTCTAGTGTACTTTTCTAAGGCTCCTAGACACTTTAGTTCCCCTTTGGGACACTTCGCGAAGAAACGGGACACTTTGCGAAAAAGCGGGACACTCACGACAAAAAGGGACACTGCGACAAAAAGGGACACTTTGCAAAAAAAGGGGACACTTTGCAGAAAAAAGGGACGCTTTGTGAACTTTTCTTCCAAGGTCCTAAATTTATCTAGAAATGCATAAAAACATAAAATAAATGCATAAGGACAAAGCTAAGGCCGAAAAATCAACTCACCTGATTTTGTAGCTCGCCTCAGGCTACCTTCTCCCGCAGGACATGTAGTCTTGGAGGCTCGTACTCTCATCGGCTCGGCATCTTCAATCACTCTCCACCAAAATCAAGCTACAAGAAGGTAAAAGTTAAAATTACTTCAAGTTACTTCACTTTTTACTCTTATATAGGTTAAAATTAGGGTTTTACTATATTAGGGTTAAAAGTGCTTTTCATTCAAACTAGCATAATGAGGGCTATCAAACTCCACTTTTTACACCATTTGTTGCGTTGGAATCATGATTCCAACTCCATTTTCATCAAACATCTATCATCATGTGGTATGGTATTTGGAAATACCCTATGATATGACTTACCTTATTCGATGCAGTTAGATTGCTACCTTGATTCCACCTCTATAAAGCAAGTGGAATCAAGGGGGGCATACATCTACCCTCGAATCAAATTTTTAGAAGGTAGATAAGAGGATTTTTGGGCAACTAACGAATTTGTGTTGCAATATGTGGTTCCTAACATTGTGGTTTTGCAGATAGCTACAGTGGGGGCTTCATTCTCCCATGTTGTGAATGAACCTATATGAGTATCCTTTTATGAAATAAAATTTATTGCTTGGATTCCTTTAGCTTACATATGCACATAGTAATATGGATGCTAAAGTGGGGACTAAATGTAGTGTAGAAAATTGTACGCTCTTGAAAATAGTGCAATTTCACACTTAATTTGGTTCTATTTTAGCACCCTTGCATTAAATACCCCTTTAAGTCATCATTAATAGGCCCCTAAGACCCTTTATTTTAGATCTTGAGGCTTATTTCAACTAAAAACCTGACAAAATCATCAAAATCACTTAAATTTCTAACAACCCACCCCAAAAAATATAGGTTGGGACTCATCACCACCTTGGGCGTATGAGTCCCCCTAGGTGGGACCCATATGCCACAGGTGGCGTATGACTCCCATTTGGGGCTTTTTTAGGGTTTGAGAGGGAAATTCAACTTTTTAATTCAAATTTTTGGTTGATGTCGGCTTTCAAGATCTAAATAACGATAAATTAGGTGTAAATTCCTATATAAGCAAGCTTCTAAGTCATTTTTCTATCTAAGCAAAGCATTTTAGAAGAGCAATTTCAAGATCCAAGCATTCAAGAGCATTCAAGCATTCTTCACAAGAGTATTCAGGAATAAGTAATCAACAAAGTTGAAGCCTTAGAGCAGTATTAAAGTGTTTTTGCAGGTCTTCAATCTCACTTTCATCCAAGATCTAGCATTGTCAAGGGTTGATTATGGTTGCCTATGGTGAATCATGATGGATTCTAGGTTGGGGAGATGCAACTAGCCATCAAGCCAAGCCTAATGACTTGTTTCCTAAGTGATTCTATCCTCCATTATCATTCTACATTTAGCCTAAGGAAGGTACAAGCATCATTAGGGCTCATTTGCAGTGATTAGAGATCTCTCAAAGTGAGTCATTCATCTTCATGTTTCATTCATGCATCTCATTCTAGCACATTAGAATAGGGTTGCATTGTATTTCATATTTCTTAATCTTCGACACACTTAAGGTTAGGGTTTATGTTCTTATTTACATTCATGTTTCATTGTTTCTATCAAGGTTTAATTACCAAACTAGGGGTTTGACTGAGGCAAACCCCCCATAAGCAAATCAAGTCTATATTATGTTTTGCAGGTCTTTTATGGGTTCAGATCTGAAAATCAGTTTGGAAGGAAAGAGTAGATATTAGAGCACAAATCTAAACTTTGAATTCCCAAAAAAGAGGAACAAGACTGATATGCCAGAAGTGGCATATGAATCCCAATACAGGCATTTTTCCATATTTTTGCATGTTCAGAATCTACAGTGCCAGAAACCCTAGTCTGGGACTGATACGCCCAAACTCGCGTATGAGTCCCAGTGGGCCAAAATTTTAGGATTTTCAATGTTTCAGAGCTCATTTCAGTCCTCTATATATAAGGTAAAAGTAGCAATAAGATATATATATATATATATATATATATATAGAGAGAGAGAGAGAGAGAGAGAAATTGAATATACAACAAATATAAGAAATGAAATATTTAGAGTTGTCAAGGATATTGAGAAAAATATGCTTTCAATTGGACTTATATGTGGTGAACTTGGAAACTTTTTTTTTTTATTTGGTAGCAAATATCATTTGATGAGGAAATTACATGAAGTTTTGAACATTCTTATTAGAATACTATTCAAAATCATACAAAATATTTATAAAATACAATCGGTGTAACCATTGCACCTTTTTTGGTGCAAATGATAGTTTATTAAATTATAGTCAATTAATAATTATCCTATTAATTTAATCTTGAAAATAAATTAATAATCAAATAATAATCTACATTTGAAGTTTAGCTTGATAAACTAATAACCTAATAATCAAAAAAAAAAAAATATGCTTCTCTTATTCTAAGTAATTCCACCAAAAATTAGCAATGCAGCAAAAATATAGACCGTAATTAACTGTTATACAATATTTAGAGTGTGTCAATACTGAGTACTGATTATTTACAGCTTAGACCTCTCTACTGTAAAATGTCAAACATCTTCAAAAATCAAAACCTGTAGCTTATTTTCACAACCACTAAAGATTGAGTCTCTTAATATATATGTTCATCATTTACAAAGCACATAGGATGATAATAAGACAGAAAAGTGAGTCGTCATGCCTGCAGCCCAGGTGAGTTTTATGCAATAAAAATAAGGGCTTGCATCATGGACATCAAATGTCTATACGATGTGCAATTCCTGAAAAATGTTGTTTAGCAAAAATTTGAGCTAGAACCAAACCTCCTACGTTGTAACAATGAGTGTCCAATCATTATTGGTGAATCGATGCTTTTTCTTATATTGTTTCTACATAGCTCTGTGACTTTTTATTGTGTATATAATTATTTTCATGTGCTTGTGATGATGACCGTAGAAGAGTGCTTTCATCTTAGCAAGTCATTAAGAGGGCTGCACTATTGTCCTTGGTGATTTCTGTTACAAACAATTAAATCTTATGGTTGCAGTAATCTACAGCTTACTGTTGGGAAGTAAACTGAAGCACCCATCACTTGAATAAAATATCATTTCATCATAGGACATCATAATCCTGTCCAAGATCGCATTCAATGCTAATGATGGTTTTCATCAAAGCAATAGCGATTAAATTATTTGGCTTCCTTTGATTTCAGAAATTGTTACACACAAAGCTCCGATTTTTAGAATCTACGGTCCCTTATATTTGGCTATGCTATGTTTACCGTTTTAAACATCACTCTTAATTAGACTCTCCTATATATTTACAGGGTTTGTCATCTTGGGGACACACAGAAAGTTGTAATATAGTTTTCTTAATTTATGAGAAGAATGCTATGTTGGTCTACAGCGGGCGGCAGATATCTGCCCAGCACTATCGGTATGCCAAGTTGCTTTATACATATCCGCCACAAAAGTGGAAAAGCATGTGACCAATATGAGAATAAAGAGAGGCAGAATCTATATAAGCCATTAACTATCAATAAAAAAAATTGGAGAAATATCAATTTGAAGCTATTTTACTTAAAAGAGTTATTTTATTTTGGGTTAAAATAATTTTATTTACTATATACATGGACACATAAATTTTATTATGTTTACATTGTATAAAATTTTGTTTTTTTATATATTTTTGGTTTGGTTAATTATTTAATTAGTTAAACACTTATTTCAACAATTTGTGTCCATCAAATTTTCAACCTTCAAATTTGAACTTAAAAAATTTATAGGTCTTTCCTTTCATTTAATAAATATATATCTTTCTTTTACATACTACTTATTTTGAAATATTATGTTTATGATAAATATTAATATTTTGACATGCAAACAGCCCTCAAATTTAAAGTAAGAAATAGAAATATTTGCTAACATGCTCATGCCATTACAATCAACCCCTTGCTACCATTGTAGAATGCCTCTCAACATGAATTAGCTTTATATGTCTGATTACATAGTGAAATGGATATACAAAACATGAAATATCTGCAGCCCGTATACTTAATTAGGCTATTAGTTTTATGTCAGATTACATAGTGAAATGGAGAGACAACCCCAAATATCCGCAGCCCGTATACTTAATTAGGCTATTAGTTTTATGTCAGATTACATAGTGAAATGGAGAGACAACCCCAAATATCCGCAGCCCATGTATTTAACCAGCACATGGAATTAAGTTGAAAATTGAAGAAATGATCTGTATTACAGGATGGGCCCCACAAAAGTAAGATGCAGAAACTATCATTCAAGTAACATACTCTGCACAGGGTTTGAACATGAAACTGACATAAAACTTGCTCCACTTCACCCTCAAAATCCTTCCTTGACTAAGATCTTCATTTTGAATGTGTATTGTCAAGAATGTTCACAACTCAAACCTAAGAATCCTTTCTAGATTAAGTTCTTCATTCTGAATATGTATTCTCAGGATCCTCTGCATGATCAATATCCATTGGCTCTGATGATTGTTCACCTCCACGAGGTGCATTTTGCTTAGGATCCTTTGCATCACCTGACTTGGGAGTAAATTTTGGCTTAGGCTGAGACATGATTTTTTTGCAAAACCTAGAAACACAAACAATCTCAGTTAATCATTTAACTCCCCTAAAAGTAAAACATGTCAAACTGCAGAAAGCTTAAAGATCATACCTGTCCAAAACCTCAGTTCTCTTTCTGATATCAGCAGAGTGAACTACTGGATCTGCATACTTTGGCAATACATCTTGCTCTTGTGTTTTCCCACTAAGCCACTCTTCTGCATTGTTACACTCAGCAATAACCTGTACCGGAGTGGAAATCTGGATTAGAAAAAGAACTTGATTGTAAACAATAGAAACTAAAATACCCTCCTGATCAATTATCTTACATGGTTTGGAATTTCAACACTACAATATTAATCCAGGCTTAAGCATATCCCCCAATGGATGGTACCATAAAAAAATGATATTAACAATGAACAGAGACACGAGAAACATGTGTTTCTCAGCCTATATTTCAATTAAATAGCCAAAACCAAAACTACTGCCGGAGCTTTCTAAGTAGGGCCAGAAAGGATAGCTATCACTGTCAACATCCTGCAGCTTTTCAATGTTTTCTCTAAAAACACTCCAATACAGACAGACAATGAACAAGGCATGTTAAAGAATCTCCCAGAGATTTGTCAACTTCCATATATTTGGAAGGAACTCAAAAAAAGTTGACAACACATAATGGAATCTAATACAATAAAGAGCAAATAAAGTTCAAGTATAGAAGTAATCTATAATTCGGATTGCATTTGTCAGGATGAAGTTCACATGAACCCAAACCAAACCAAACAGTAATCCCACCACCAACAAGCCAGCCAGATAAATAGTACTAGTATCACATATTTCATGCTTTTGTGATAGAGTTCCACAGAGTTTCCTAAAAGAGAAAAATGCGGGGACATGGAGATGGGGCCATCAAGGGCATAGTTTGAATTTTAATTTTAAAATTATAAACTTAAAAATTTTCTATTGTTTATTGCAGTGTCACAATGAGTTCTCATGACATGAGTGAGGATAAGGTTGAGGTTCAATCTCAAAGTGAAAATGAATCCGAGTATGCACTTGAGGCTGATGAAAATGTAGAAGCAAAGAGGGGTGACCATGAGACCCAAACCACAAGTTCCATGGCGAGTGCAACTGCAAATATGAATTGCCCCTCCACAATATTGGCAGATTTTGCTAAGGGTCCCTTTGATCCTACGTCTCTGAAACAAAACTAGTACTAGTGTTCCATGGGGATGCATCCCCCCACAAAAACCTCACATTTCCTAGACATCCCCGTCTCGGAGACTTGGGGACTTGGGGGAACATCACCCCACCAGCCCACCACTAGCACCACCATCCCACCACCAACATCACCATCTCCAAGACACTGCTAGGACTTCGAGGATGCTAGGGTGTCCTCAAGATGTCTAGGGGACTCCTAGTTGTCTCCACACTGTCTCAAAGACGCCCAGGCGTCTCCTACGACCAAATGACTAAAAAACAAACCTTTTTAAAAAAATCAAATTTTTTTGTGCTCAAGGCCAAACCCTAATGGCCTATGGGCCCCACCCAAACCCCACAAACTCTAAAAAACTTCCTCCTATCCTCATTTCAATTCACAAAAAAACAAATCAACAAGAAACTAATGTTAATGTTATTGAGCAGCTTCGGGTTCATCCTTCCAGCCACGAATGAAGACATAAATAAATGTAGCCTATCAGCTATTTATTTATATGTATCATTTAATGAGAATATGCGCTTCTCTTGGCAACAATATAATTTCTCTTGGGCCGACCTTCCTTATGATTTGTATTTATTATTTGTAATTATATTATTGTATTCTGGCCGACCTTGTAATATGAAGAGGTGCAACCTCTCTCACACTTGTATATATACAAGGTCACCTTCATCTCTTGATCATCAAGCAAGTTCGATATTATATTCTTCTATTAAGAGTGTGAATTCCATATAGAGCAGTTTGCGAATTCAGTCAAGGGCAGAGATAGTTATTAAAGAAGTGCAGATTGTTATCTGCTATTGCATCTTGTTATGTGCTGAAGATTGGCCTTGTGATTGGCCTCATTGTAAAGAGAATTGTTGCTCTATTTATATATATAAGAGAGATCTTTGTTGCTGGGTTTTTCTCCCTCAAGAGGAGGGTTTTCCCAGGGTATCTGCTGTGTTCTGTGTCATTTTGAATTAATTTTCTGTGCATGTTAATCTGATCATTAAATTTAATATAGTATCAGAGCGGGTTTGAAGAAGATCTTGATCAGATGTTGTATTACAACAATGTTCTCTTTTTCTTGCTGTTTTGTGTCATCATTGCAATCTGAAAACCGTGGAGATTTGCAAGTTGCCTCTTATTCTGGCAATGTCAGGTTAGGAGGAAAGTGACGGCATGTTATTCTTCAAAGCTCTCGCAACTAGAGAGAATTCTTAACTTGAAGAGTCGATAATTTATCTTCAAGAGACGTCTAAACGATCAATATCTTTTGTTACTTTTACCGCATCCTTGCAATCTAGAGTTCGTGTATCTTGTCAAATTGCACTCGACCATGTCCAGGAGGAAGTCAAGTTTAGCTCTTTCACATATCACAGTTCGGGCCCCTCTAAGTCCGTGAAACTGTTCGAGTTGTGTCTTGTGCAAATTGCGATATCATTGCATATGATCTTAATCCTGAAGTGGTGTCAGGAGTCAAAGATATCAATCTCATACGGGCGATGAATGTTCATTGGAGTACGATCTATGAAGCCTTATAGCCGCCAGTCAGGTTTTTAGGACATTACCGTTGCAAGGAAGATATCTTCCAACGCATCTGGTAGCATCAAAGAAGGCATTTTTTTCACAGGGAGTGTTCCCATCAATTGCCAGCTGTCGTATCAGATAGAGACAACTTGTGTGATCAAGCCCATTCAGTGTTCCTCTTCCGCACATCAACAGAGCTCTACCTTGCATCAGGCATTGATCTACAACATATTCGTGCTCAATCTTAATCGTGACATCCTCTTTACTTCATTCTCCGCATTCACGGAAGGTCAACAAAGGGAATCTTACGAACCCGTGGGTGCAGCTCCATCAAGAGCATGGAGGTTAATTTATTGATTTCTGGACAGTGGCACGGGAGATGGATTTGGCATTTGAAGTTTTGTCGGACCTGGCCGGTTATATTTTCGCATTGCCCTCGAATTGCCATTGCTTGTGACGCTGGATATTCATTTCATCGTATCTCCCTTTCTGGACAGGATCAATTCAACCTCAACTTCCTATGTTGTCTGAAAATTCGCCATCTCAGGTGATATGGAAAGAGGACATCTTATATTGGCTAGACGCTATTGCATTTAAGATGACGATTGAATACCTATGTTAAATTGAAGCATTCGTGTCGCATCAAGGAAGCTATCGAGGCCTTCTTTATGCTGATTGGTGGTTGCTTACGGCCCATCTGATGAGAAGGGGCGATCATTCATTCTGATCTTACGCACACCTTCCTGATAGTCACGAAAATCTGGGGATCATGTTGAAAGCACCCTTGAGAGAGACGACATCTTCATTACTAATTCCCTACAGGATTCAAGATCACGCAAAGAAGATATCTTGTCTCCGTCTATCAATCTTCATCAATGTTTCGCTCTAACCTGTTTCGACAGGTTTAGCACTTGTTATAATTTGCCTACTTCTGCAGTCGGGAGTCTCTTTGTCTCTTGATCGAGGGAGTTTCTCAGACTTGTGTAACCTTGTTTGATGCCACCAGGAGGGCGGCAATCATGAGCCTGATGGTGGTAATCCGTAAATGGTGGTAGAGTGGCACTGGCCAGAGCAATCGACTCTGTATCTCCTGCCAGTTGTGAAAGGTATCATGGCCTGGGAACTGCTCAAGAAAGTTCAAGGGACTCGCACCTAATGCTGATTGGAGCTGTAGATAAGTCACTCCTACAGCTGTTTGAAAGCTATTGGAGGCTGAACAAAATTGAGGTCTTGTAGCTTATCTTCAAGGATGCACAAGACTAGTTGGGAACACTTGAAATAGATTTGAAGAATGCTGTTAAAGAGATAAGTATTCTTTGATTGTTTCCTACTAGGCTAAAATTCATTTTGTTATGTTGTGCAAATCTGACAATCGTAGTTTGATCTTGTGTGTAGAAAAGGTTGTGTTGTCCTTCTCTTGAATAGTGATCTCTAATTGAGATCCCTTGGAGTCACTTTTTTCATTCATTTTGAGATTGAGACATCACATCAATATCATTCTCTTGGTGCATAGACTATGGTGTTGCCTTGAGAGGCCTAATCTTATATGCTGGCTATCTGAGTTGGATGGACTATCTTTTGTTGTGCTGAGATTAGCATTCTCGAGAGGAGTAAAAGATAGAAGAAAAAGTTATATCTGAATTTAATAAAGATAAGTTTCTTTTGCTGAGATAGTAAACTTTGTGTGATTCTAGCCTTGATATTTCTTTGGATAGTTATAAATTGTTAGTAATCTCTCTTAAATGCTTCCAGGACAGATCTAGGAGCAAGAAGGTGATGAGAGATTGCTTAGTGATGAAAAGCTTGAGTCATCTTCTGAGGAAGTCATGCCGACCAAAGATATGATCAATCGTGAAGTCACAATTTGTAGCCATCAGACTGAATTCGTGGTTAGAGGGAGTTCACTTCCGAAGTCTTCGTTGCAATCTATGAAGCAGGGATCAAGAGGGAGTTTTGTAACTCACTAAGAAGGAGTGAAGATTACTGTATTGCAAAGCTAAGTGAAAAATCCTTAGAGGATCCCTTCAACTGCTGAGATCGGAATTGCTCAAGACAGTCATCTGGTTTTGACATTGGTAGCTCCGTAAACCTTCAGAATAGAGTGATATGGGACGAGGAGGACAATCTTGAACTCTCTACAGTACCAGAGGTGTGCACTGGAAAAACATTTATCTAATACAAGTGTTGTAAGCAATCTTGGACAAAGAGGTCAGAAGGTTGATGCAAGTACCTGAATATTCAGAGGGAGCCTACTGAGCCTGAAGAAGATGGTAATCTAGTTGCAGCAAAGCATATCCTGAGATACTTGTGTGGCACAGTTGGATATGGACTGAGATATTCTTCAAGTTGGATCTGCTATGATATCCTTGTGCAGCAGGAAGCAATCATCTGTAGCATTGAGTACAGCTGAGGTAGAGTATATTGCAGCTTGTATGGCAGCTCGGGAAGCAGTGTGGCTTCGTAAGCTCCTTGCAGGATTATTTGGGCAATCAATGGAGCCCACTATCATTCATTGTGATAATTAGAGTTACGTGAAGCTATCTTGTGTTCCATGATAGAACCAAGCATGTTGAGATCAAGTAACACTACATGAGAGATATGGTACTGCGAAAGGCTGTACAGTTGAGATACATCAGCACTGATGAGTAGACGGCAGATATTCTCACCAAGCCTCTCGCCAGGATAAAGTTTGTGTACTTTCGAGATAAGCTTGGTATGGTGGAGAATCCAGCCTTGACTGAGAAAGAGTCTCAGTATCAGTGAGCCTGTTTAATGAGTTCTTCTCTGTGAGAGAAGTTTGAGGTGAAATCCCTTGTTAATGCATTTTCCTCTGAGACAGAGGAATTTGAGGTGCAATCCCTTGTTAATGCATTTTCCTCTGAGACGAAGGAATTTGAGGTGCAAGCCCTTGTTAATGCATTTTCCTCTGAGATGGAGGAATTTGAGGTGCAAGCCCTTATTAATGCATTTCTCCTTGAGATTTGAGGGTGGATGTCATGTGTGTGACTCCATGACATCACGTTGGTGAAAGTCACGTTGAGGTGACAACATCACGCAAGTGATGAACACTTGTACTCACCATAGTATGGTTGTAGCCATTATGGTTGATATCGTGTTGAGGCGATATCTAATATCACGTTGAGGTGATATTCTTCTTTTCACATCTGGTTGTAGCCAATGTGATAAGCATCATGTTGAGGTGATTTGTCTTGAGCAGCTGGAAGTTCTCTCCCTAGCTGAGAGGGAGTGTTAATGTTATTGAGCAGCTTCGGGTTCATCCTTCCAGCCACGAATGAAGACATCAATAAATGTAGCCTATCAGCTATTTATTTATATGTATCATTTAATGAGAATATGCGCTTCTCTTGGCAACAATATAATTTCTCTTGGGCCGACCTTCCTTATGATTTGTATTTATTATTTGTAATTATATTATTGTATTCTGGCCGACCTTGTAATATGAAGAGGTGCAACCTCTCTCACACTTGTATATATACAAGGTCACCTTCATCTCTTGATCATCAAGCAAGTTTGATATTATATTCTTCTATTAAGAGTGTGAATTCCATATAGAGCAGTTTGCGAATTCAGTCAAGGACAGAGATAGTTATTAAAGAAGTGCAGATTGTTATCTGCTATTGCATCTTGTTATGTGCTGAAGATTGGCCTTGTGATTGGCCTCATTGTAAAGAGAATTGTTGCTCTATTTATATATATAAGAGAGATCTTTGTTGCTGGGTTTTTCTCCCTCAAAGAGGAGGGTTTTCCCAGGGTATCTGCTGTGTTTTGTGTCATTTTGAATTAATTTTCTGTGCATGTTAATCTGATCATTAAATTTAATAATTAATAGTGTGAGTGTGAGAGTGAAAGCTACAAGTGTAAGGTGAAAGAGTGAGAATGAAGAGCAAGATGAAGAGCAAGAAGAGGAGTGATGTCAAGTTAATGTTCACTTCAAAATTCAAATGCTTAAAACTAGTTTTTCAAAGTTTCATTTGTAATTCTTGTACATCTTTTTATAACTATTTTTTAAAGTACTATATGTATTTCAATGCAGCCACCACCCCGCCACCGTCCCCCCACCGTCCTCAAACTTAAGCCCATGGTCCCACTATCCCCGAAACCCGTCCCCATGTCCCCACGTCCCTCCATCAAGAAACTCGTGGAACTATGAAAATTACAGAGGACCTGGGACATCTGGGGGCACAAGGCTATGGAAATGCCACTTTTGTGTCCTTGAATTTCACGGCAGCATTACTAGAGTTAATGCCCACCTCCTTCATATATGAGGAAAAGGTATGGATATGTGTGAGCTTTGGCATCATTGAATAACCTAAAATTCAAGGTTGAGATATGTAGGCTATGGTGTGTTGGTGGTGAAGACGATGCAATTGCACCTATATCTACTTTTTTGTCTCATAGGCTAAGGGGTCATCAAAGCCGGCCACACGGTTCTACTTCTACTCTACAGAGGCAATTTATATGTATGCCATCTACTTCAAGGTGTAAATTTTAGTGAACAGATTATATGCACAGAAAATTAATTCAAAATCAGACACAATAACACAGCAGATACCCTGGGAAAACCCTCCTCTTGAGGGAGAAAAACCCAGCAACAAAAGTTCTCTCTTATAAAAGTAATGGCAACAATTCTCTTTACAATGAGGCCAATCACAAGGCCAATATTCAGCACCTATACCAGATGCAATAACAGATGAAGATCTGCACTTCCTTGGACTGCTAAATCTGCCCTTAAGAAATTCGCAATTCTGCTCTTGAAGAAATTCGCACTTCTGCTCTTGAAGAAATTTGCACCTTAATGAGAGAATGAATAGAACTTGCTTGATGATGAAGAGATGAAGGTGACCTTGTATATATACAAGTGTGAGAGAGGTCGCACCTCTTCATATTACAAGGTCGGCCAGAATACAATAATATAATTACAAATAATAAATACAAATCATAAGGAAGGTCGGCCCAAGAGAAATTATATTGTTGCCAAGAGAAGCGAATATTCTCAATAAATGATACATATAAATAAATAGCCAATAGGCTACATTTATTTATGTCTTCACTCGTGGCTGGAAGGATGAACCCGAAGCTGCTCAATAACATTAACACAAAGCCCATGCAATAGAGGCTAGGGGGAAACGCATGGTTACAAGTGATACTCCTAACCCAATAGCACAAATGAAGGATGATGCAAATGATGCCATTGGAAAATTCTTCTTTGCCAATGGCATTCCATTCCATGTGGCTCGATCTCCTTATTATAAGGAGGCGATGGCGATAGTAGAAAGGGCAAGACCATTATATGTGCCACCAAGGGAAACAAAATTGAGGACCACAATCTTGGATAAGAACTATTCCAAGATAAATGTGTAAATGGCGAAAATGAAGGAATGTTGGGTGGCAAGTGGATGCAATATAGTCATGGATGGGTGGATGGACATTAGGCATTGCCCACTCATCAATATCATGGTTACATGTTGAAAGGGCCCATATTTTCCTAAGGTTGTTGATAGTTCAAGGCATCGCAAGGATGTCGATTTTCAATTTCAGATCCTAAAGGATGCCATTGAGGAGGTTGGGCCACAAAATATGGTCCAAGTAGTGGTAGATGCAGCCCATGTGTGCAAAGTTGCAAGTAAGTTAATTAATGCAGCTTATAGACATATTTGGACTCCGTGTGTGCATGCCATGAATAATACACTCACTGACATGGGAAAAATTGATTGGATCAAATCAATGGTCAATGATGCTAGAGATGTGCAGATGTTTATCTACAAACTTCGCATGCACTCTTCAGGAACTTCTCTAAGAAGTAATTCTTGAAACTTGTCGAGACTAGATATGCATCCTATTTCATTCTCTTGGAGAGAATGCTTGAGTTGCAAGAGGCATTGCAACTAATGGTTATGACTGTTGTTATGTGGAGCCCAATCAGACTTGTTGCTTAAAATTTCACCACTTTTGTCGGCACGTTTTCCCCCCAAATCACCCAGAATTTGAACAGCTTTGTTGCATGTTGGAAATTAAAATACTCATGAACTGAATTCCAACAGTCGTGTGTGGAAAAGGTGTGTACGAGGTTTAGTTTGATGATACAGGGCATGAGAAATGCGAGGAGGAAGTTGCAGATCATGGATTGTGTGACTGTGTAATTCGCAGACAGAGCTTTACGCACACGTAGCATTGAACAGGTAAAAACAGAGCAGTGGTAAACGTTTTAAAACGTTGCTGCAAGTTGCAACTGTTGTTGCATGATCATTGTAAATTCATTTGTTGGAAGTTTGATAATCAAAAGGAACTATTGTTGGTGGACGTAGCCCAAGTTTGGGTGAACCACTTAAAAATTGTGTTGTCTCGCTGCTTTTTGTGTTTTCATTGCTCTGTTTTAGTTGTTATCTGCATTTAATTGGTATAATTTTGCTTGCAGTTCCTAACAATGACAGCAAAATGGAATCACTATCCTAAGTCCAAGACAAAGTAAGAGAAGAGAGTGAAGGATCTAGTGAAGAGTGATGTTTTTTGGGGTGATGCAAAATTAGATGTCTGAAACTCGCTTGGACTCGGCAAGTCCTGAGTTGTGTCGCCCCAGCCAAGTCTGGGGGGGCTCGGACTCAGACTTGGTCGAGTCCAGACAAGTCCTGGCAAGACTTGTTGAGTCTCTCAAACTCGCTGGACTTGCCGAGTCCAAGCAAGTCCCAACAGGTGGACTTGGCCAACGCAGGGGTGGGTAAAAAAGCAAAAAAAAAACAACATAAAATTTGAGTTGAAAGTTGTTTTGCTTATATTTCCTCCACAGCCCTAAAAGCAACTTCATTTCATTTTGTTGGAAAAATAGGAAGAGAAAAGAGAGCTGTGAGGAAAAATAAGAGCGCATTGTAGGGCAACCAGCAAGGAGGTAGACCATAAATCCATCATCAAATCGCATTCGAGCAGCTTCATACCAGCAAGGAGGTGCATTGAGAGCTCTTTACTAGCGATTGGAAGGAGTTTGCATTTCATTTCAAGCTTAATCTAGAAACCCTACTTGTTATTGCAGCAACCTTGATTTCCAATTCAAATCATTTTTTTCACAATGTCGACAACCCCAATTAGAAAAGACCCAGCTTGGAAACATGCTGAAATTTTTCTCGAGCAAAAAAAAGGAGAGCAAAATGTAAATATTGCAAAACACTTTTTCATGGAGGCATTGACAGATTGAAATACCATATTGCATGCATACCTACCCATGATATAGTGGGATGACCTCATGCACCTCTTGAGGCTGTTCGTGAGGTGCAAGTGCAATTAGAAACATTTGATCTACTAGTGTTGGTGTTACCGGTAGTGCTAATGCTAGTTGTAGTGGGAGTGTTAGCATTGGTCCTAGAGTTCGTAAACCTAAGATGGACTCATATTTTGTGCTACGCACTACTCCTGGTTCCCAACCATCGCTTGAGAGCAGGGGTTGGAACAAGGAGGCACATGATGCAGCTAAACAATCAATCGCAAACTTTTGGTACCATTGCACCATTCCATTCCATGCAGCCAGGTAATTCTTTTTTGTTTGAATGTTTTAAAATTTATAGTTTGATTCTTTGTCTTATGAATTTTTATATTTCGAATCTAGATGTATGTCGAATTCAAATTTAAAGTTAAACTTTCCATTTTACAATACCTATTTAATTTATTTATGACACGGTTTAGGTCTCCTTTTTGGCAAACTATGGTTGATGCCATAGCTATTTGTGGGGTGGAGTTCAAAGCCCCTATTGAAGATGAATTAAGGGGCCCACTTTTGAGTCAAAAGGTGGCTGATGTAAAAGCCCAAATAGAGGAGTAACGCTTCCTATGGAGCAAGAAGGGTTGCACCATCATGACTGATGGTTGGACCGATAGGAGAAATAGGATGCTGTTGAATTTTCTTGTTTCCTCTGCAGATAATTATACTTCCCTTGATGCATTGAATAATTTGAAATTTGAATTTGATTTAGTAATTAATATTTGTAATTTATGTTTTTTTGAATCATTGATTTTTCTTCTTTTTCAGGTGGCACCATGTTCATCAAGTCAATTGATGCTTCAGCCCATGTAAAAAATGCCACATACCTTTGTGAGGCTTTAGAGGAGGTCATACTTGAGGTGGGCAAAGAGAATGTGGTTCAAGTGGTGACTAATAATGCAGCAAATTATGTTGTTGCAGGTAAACTATTGATGGAGAGGCACCCAATAATATTTTGGACTCCATGTGCCGCCCATTGCCTTGACCTCATATTGGAGGATCTTGGCAAGCTTCCATGGATCGAAACATGTGTGGATATGGCCAAAAATATTTGCAAATTTATATACAATCACACATGGGTCCTTATCCTAATGAGGCAATACACGAGGTTGAGGGAGTTGGCTCATCCTGACATCACTAGATTTGCCACTAATTTCATCACATTACAATCATTGATTCGGTCAAAGGCAGCTTTGAGGCATATGTTTGTTGGTGAGGAGTGGACTTCCTCATCCTATGCTATGACCACTGCAAGGATTGATGTGGCAAATTACATTTTTAATGAGCCATGCTTTTGGGCACCTACTCCAAAGATTGTGAAGGTAAAATTTAATTCTACATTATGCTTTAATTTTTATTCATATTTTTTTTTATTTGTTTATAACTTTATTTTCATTCACACTTATGTGAAGTTAATGTTTCACAATATTTGTAGTTCACCGAGCCCTCGGTAGTTCTCCTACGAGTTGTGAAGCTTGCAATGGGCTACATATATGAGGGCATGTATAGGGTCAAGGAGGCCATTAGATCCATCTATGAGGGAGATGAGGATAAGTATCATCCCATTTGGGAGATCATTGATAGGAAATGGCACCACTAGCTTCACAAACCCCTCCATGCAGCCGCTTATTTCCTAAATCCGGCATTCCAATTCTGCCTTGATTTCGAGGCGGATGATGAGGTTCTTGGTGGGGCTCTACTCGATGATAGAGCGGATGGTGCCTGTTGTTACCTGCACAAATAGTCCACGAGATAGACGCCTTTACTACTCCACAAGGAGACCTCTTTGCTCATCAAATGTGCAAAGATAGTAGGACAGCATTGTAGCCAGGTAAAAATATATTTAAGGGCAAAATTTTCCTCTTTTTATATTATTACTAAATGTTGAACTTGAAACTTGAAACTTAAAGTTGGAAATGAGATTTTTTTTCTCTCATCTCAGATAAATGGTGGAAAATGTTTGGTGCTAAAACACCAAACCTTCAGAAGATTGCCATTCGCGTATTGAGCCAACCATGCAATTCTTTTGGTTGTGAGAGCAATTGGAGTATGTTTTTGCACATACACTCCAAGAGGCACAATAGACTGTCCGAGGAGAGGTTGAATGATCTAGTTATGTTCATTACAAATTTACAACCTTCGTCTTAGACACAGACAGATTTTTTACCATGACTCCACCCCCATCACGCTAGAGGAGATCGATCCAAAAATCTAAGTGGATTGTTGAGGCTACAAATACGGTCTTTAGTGATGAGGACCTTGATTGGGTTGACTGGGCAAATAGAGAGGTTGAGGCTGTAACCATGACAGAGGAGGATAGAGCACAAGCAGACACAGGCACAGCTGATGTTGGTGAGGGTGGCATGGAGTCATAGGCAGAGATTATGGCTACTACATCATCTAGGAACCACCTTAGACGCCTTCATAGGAAGGATGCAGGCCCCTTTGAGCCATAGACTTGTAGCTATTGTTTTGATATTTCATATTTGTTTGGAACATTTGATGTTGTGGATTTCATATTCCATGAGTTTTGCATACATTTGACTATATTTATATATCTAAGTGTGTTATTTCCTTCAGCAGCTCAGCTACAATTTGTGTTTATACTTATGTGATCAATGCATACTTGTGTATGTGATCAAATTAGCTTCTAATTTGATGAAGTTATTGTGTCCTTAAAGTTTATTTAATAAAGGGTGCATGAAACAAGTTTTAAATCTTTGTCTCTAAATTTCTTGGGTTTTTCATTTTGCCGAGTCTGGGCACCAAGTCCAGAGTCCCGAGTTGAGTCACCCTTATCAAGTCCGCGTTGAGTCCGAGTCTCAGAACTATGTGCAAAATACATACTCTACATCATTACTCCGATTTTCCAGGTCATTAGATATGGGGATGCCAATGCACCTAGCCTTGGGGAGGTGTATGAGTGCATTGATTCTATGCTAAGCCAAATGAAAGTTGTCATGCAAGAGGATCCCACATTAGCATTCTACAATAAGCACATTCAACCAATCATTCATCAAAGATGAGAGAATCTCAACACTCCCTTGCACATGGGTGTCTATGCATTGAACACCAAGTGGTACACGCAAAGGCCTAGTAGAATTACACCTATACATGATGCTAAGATGAAGGGTGGGTTCAAGAAGGCCATCCAATAGATGTATGATCTTGAACAAGCTAGCATCATTTGTATGGAGTGGACAAATTTTGCCTCTTAGGGGTTATTATGAGGAGGCCAAGATGGATAGGGGAACCATGGCACAATTTTGTCGTAGACTATGCATGGACCAAATTGTATGATTACATCTCCAGCCATTTGTTTTCTATCTCAAGTTTCTTGTTCTTTTGTTGTTGATAGGAACCGATCTACTTATAGCTTCACCCACTCCCTTAAGAGGAATGAGCTTACCTCTAGGAGAGCAAAGAAGCGTGTGGCTATACATAGTGCCTTGCATCTCATTGACAACAAGACACCTTTGTACAAGGAGAGTCCAACAACACGATGGTATGTAGAGCCAGAGGAGACAGCAAAAATTGATAAGGATGCTACACAAACAAGGTTGGTTGGTATTAGTATGGAGGAGCTTGACCATGTGGAATCTAAGTCCAACAATTCTAGTGATGAGGGTTGGGGATGATTAGAGGCCTCACTTCACTCCATTTTGTTATTTTGAACATTTTGATTTGTTATCATCATTGTACTCGTTGTAATCATCATTAAGAAATCTTGAATATGATATAAATTTCAAATTTGACATTTTCGTTGTTCAATGTTAAATTGTTTATGTTCACTTCAAAGTTTAGTAGTTTCTAAGTTTTAACTTTTACTAGTTTTCCAAAGTTTCATTTGTAATTCTTATACTTATACATCTTTTTATAACTATTTTTTCAAGTACTATATGTATTTCGACACTGCCCCCCCACAGTTTCCCTGCTGCTATTCCCCTACCACCACCACCCCCCCATCCCCAAACTTAGGCCCTTCGTCCCCTCATCCCTAAAACCCGTCCCCACATCCCCACGTCCCCTCATCAAGAAACTTCATGGAACTATGGCCTATTCCTCTAAAGGGAGTGGATGAAGCTATAACTAGATTAGTTCCTCTCAACAACAGCAAACAAATGGCTAGAGAGGTAGTCAAAGAAGTCGGCCCATGCATAGTCCACCACAAAATTTGGTTCCCCTTTGCCATAGTTTCCCTATCCATCTTGGTCTCCTCAGAATAACCCCTAAGAGTGGCAATTTTTTTCCACCCAATACAAATGATGCTACCTCTACAAGATCATACATCTTTTGGATGGCCTTCATGAACCTTGCCTTCACCTTACCATCCTATATGGGTGTAACTCTACTAGGCTCTTGCACATACCAATTGGGGTTCAATGCATAGGTAGCTATGTACAAGGGAGTGTTGAGCTTCTCCCATCTATGATGAATGATTGGCTAAATGTGCCCATTATAGAATGCTAATGCAGGGTCCTCTCATACGACAACCTTCATTTGATCCAGCATAGAATCAATGCACTCATACACCTCTCCAAGGCTAGGTGCATTGGCATCCCCATATCTAATCACCTAGAAGATTGGAGTAATGATGGAGATAATATATTTTGTATCACCCAAAAAAATCACTCTTCACTACATCCTTCACACTCTTCCCTTGCTCCTGTCTTAAATTCAGGCCACCGATTCCATTTTATTGTCATAACCATCAATTGCAATGCCTCTTGCAACTCAAGCATCCTCTCCGAGAGAATAAAACACAATGCATATATACTCTCTACAGGTTTCAAGAATTCCTTCTTAGAGGTCTTGAAGAGTGCATGTAAAGTGTGGTGGTTGCAAATAAACATTTGCACATCTCTAGCATCGTCTACCTCATCCTTCAATTGCACATTGAATAATTTTTCTATTGGGCCAGGGGCATCACTGGACATCTTGTGTTTCACCCTAGCCTCTACTACTTGAACCCTTGAAGTAGAAGAAATTGGCACATGTGCAATTGTTCTTTGCAAAGTAGTAGAACTAGAACCTTGTCTCATATGACACCTTGACCTTAGAGACAAAGAAGCAAATGTAGGTGCATTGTCTTCACCATCTGGACCACCCCATAACTTACATATCTCAACCCTAAAATTCAATTTTCATGCCAACATCTCACATACTTCTACACCTTTTCCTCAAATATGAAGGAGGTGGGCATTAACTCTGGTAATGCTACCCTAAAATTTTGGCTTACAAAAGTGGCACTTCCACAACCTAGTGCCCCTAGATGCCCCTATCTCGACTTATAATTTTGTTGCAAATTGTATTAAGATCAAAGGGAAGCTTTGCAAATTTTCCAATACTTTGGAAGGGTAATTCACATTTGCACTAGCAATGGGACTAGTGGTATGGGTTTCTCAGTCACCCCTCTCTACTTCTGCATTTTCATCATGATCAAGTGCATAATCAAATTCAGTTTCAAGTTCATCTTCAACATGTTGAGGCTCCAGTTCAACCCCATCCTCCTTCATGCCATGAGAACTCATAGTGACACTACAATAAACAATATAAAATTTATAAGTTTATAATTTTAAAATAAAAATTCAAACTAGGCATAATGCAAGGGATTAAGATTTTGTTTTTGTTTTTCTTTCTTCAGGTTGCACAAAGTGCAAAAGCAAATGATACAAATAAAAATCTTTATTTTTAATCTTTGTCAACCAAAGATTTCACTTTTGTTTTTCTTACTTCAGATCCCATGAAGTGTAGAAGCAAAGGAAACACAAAAGTTATAATCCTAGTTAGACAAGATAAAAATTTAAAAATTTGAACATCTAAAAGTAAAATGTAAAACTTTAAATATATATATATATATGACAGTTGTTGTATAATCAAAATTGAAAATTCAAACCTTAGCTAATAACTATTGAATTTAAAACTTAGAATTGAAATTTGCAACTTGGTATATGATTTTTTCAATGTTGATGACAATATGCAGCCATATCTACGGATTTTATCAACATAAATGATAATATAGCCATGTCTATGGATCCTATCAACCTAATAACAATATAGAGCCATGTATATGGATTCTATCTACATAAATCATGAAACTAATTAAAAAATTAAAAAAATCAGTCATAGAAGCCTACCTTGTAAAGTCCCCTTTTTCCAAGTAATCACGCAACAGAGTCTACTAGCTTATTTTTATTCCCATAAGCTAAGGTGGGAAAATTTGAGAGAATAATTTAATTAATTAAATATTAAATTGTCCTAAGTCACTTTTGGGACATTTATATTTAATTAATTAGTTTTATTATTAAAGTGAATTTTAATAAATATATTGATATATTATTAAATAAAGTCGCTTTGGGAAAAGCAAAATATAATAAAAAATAAAAAGGTGGTGAAGGAAAATTATTAGCATCTTTTGAAATTATTATTGGAAAGAATTGGGAGAGCTTGTTCTATAGGTTCCAAAAGCTTGAGAATGAAAACCATTGGGTTTCATGGTGGATTGGACTAAAACCCAATACCATTCAGGGTGGATTTACTTCATAATTCACATAGCGTTTCAGTGATGAAATTTGTGAAGTCTTTTTCAAAGACAAATTTCTGGGACTTGATTGATTTCAGAGTTCGAAGATTTTTTGGAATTCCTTCAAAATATAATGGTTGCAGATGTGGACGCCATGGAGGGAATATGATATTTTAAAATTGATAAGAAATCAAAGAATGACCTTGGCCGCCAACATCATATAGACCGGGCGTATGAAACCTGGCCGACTATTATTTTGCATCAAATTCCTGTGATAGCAGTTTACAATATTCAGACCTGAACATTGATTTAGTAGGCAATAGCGACAGGGATTATCCTTGGCAAGTAGCATATGAGACTTCAGCGCAGTCATCATCCAAGGTTAGCGCATTAGTTTTAGAGACTCTTGTGATTTGGGAGTTTATTCATAGGTGGTGTCATAAGGAGTTTCAGACAGACATTTTGTTTCAGATGTATGCAGGCGGGCATATTAGGTAATATTTGCCAAAAATGTTCCTTGTTGGGCGCAACAACTGCTAGTGTAAATCAAGTGTATTGGCAGAGTTGAGGAGGCGTTTAAGTTTATGGTCAAGGCATGATCTTCCAATAAGCTGGGCAACTGTAATTATACAGGGCTGAGTCTTATCTCCTTATCTGCAAATACTCCAGACTATGAACGTGACAAGTATAGTGTTAAAATATTGAACAATCTGCTACAGCTATAAACCACTAATGCTTCCAGCCAGCAATCCAGGTTGGAATTAAATCATTTTTATTTCTGTATGTATAGTCAGTAAGCTGCAATGTGCATATTAAATTATATCATGCCAACTGTTTGATACACTGTCTCAATACTCTAAGTTGATTGCATTAAGTTAGTGTGCTCTGTTTAAAGTGAAAGAACTATCAAAGTATCCTTCAAGCGAACGAACTCAATAGAATTATTTAGTTCCAACTATTTGACAAAATGTTTATTTGGCAAACCTGGTAAAAGGTGCAAAGAAATTGGTGTCCATTTGGTAGGGGAATCTTACATACCTCTTGCTTGAAAAATGCTAGTTTCAATCCCTTGAGTTGGCAACTTGGCATCACTCTTATTCTTGCTCTTCTTCTTGCTCCTCCTCAACCCTCTTGCTCTTCGCTTTAACTCTTTCACCTCGCACTTGCAGCTCTCACTCTCACATTCACACTATCAGCTTCTTGTTGATTTGTTTTTGAAAATTGAAATGAGGATAGGAAGTTTTTTTATAGAGTTTGTGGGGTTTGGGTGGGGCCTATAGGCCATTAGGGTTTGGCCTTGGGCGCGGTAATAAAATAAAATTGATTTTTTTAAAAGAAATGTTTTTTGGCCATCTGGCCATGGGAGATGCCTGGGCATCCCCAAGACGGTCAGGAGACTCCTGGGAGTCCCCCGGACATCTCAAGGATGCCCAGGCATCCCCGGCATCCCGACAACATCTCGTAGATGGTGGCTCTGGTGGCAGGGCAGCAAGGGGACGTCCCCCCAAATCCCTGCATCTTGGAGACATCTCCATCCCTTAAACACGGGGGTTTTTTGACAAGGGGGCATCCCCGTGGAACACTACTTGTATAACCTAGACATATAGAGTTCAATTCCCAAGTTAAATTGTTGGGAGTGCCTGAAATAGACTTATTTCAATAACTTTTAGAGGTCATTACATCATTGTAATCCCTACCAAAAAGAAAGATAAATACACACACAAACTATGCCTTAAAACCAAAAAGACATAAAAGGTATAATGAATATGTATGTGAAACAATTCCATGAGTTCTAGTGTTAGTAACAAATTTGACACCTGATTCACTGACAAAGGATACAAGCATGACACAACTGGGATGGTAAATTTTTCCCTCAAACAATTCCACAATTTCTGGTGTAAGTGACAAATTTGATACCTAATTCACAGACAAAGGAGATGACTATGACACAACTAACAAGGTAAATTTAGTGTTGTTTTTTTGCAGAGTCAACAACAAAAAGACTAACTATTAGGAGCATTCAACAAAAAAAATAAACACAAAAACATGAGCCAGCTTAGAATATTGAATTAGTTTCAAAGAGGATAATATTAAGTTGTAACTCATAAGGGCATTCATAGCTAAACCCACAAGTCAAATCACTAGGAGACCATTCAACTTGGAGTGTGGTGGAAGAGACACCTCTCAGTTGTGGCATCTCAGCTGAAGGTTACCTACAAAGGGAATTCCTCATAATAAAAATAATAGTACACAAATTGTGGATGTGAATTCCTATAAAAATAATGGACTTAAATTCAAATTGTATACAAAAAACAAAGCAAAAGGCTGAAGGTTACCCCACAAGGGGAATTCATATATGAAAATAATAATGGTTGCATTTTTTCTCTACCAACTAGAAATTAAAAACCAGAGTCATTCTTAAAACCACAAACTTTTTCAGTCCTAAAAAACACAAACTTACCTCTTGTTTTTCTTTTGGGTCTATATGATCATATTTAGCATCTCTAGATTGAGCTAAATTTCGATAACCACTGATATGGTGCATTAAGTCAGCAGATGCTTGTGGACGAGCTCCCTCCTCCTTGTATCTTTGTTCAATGGCATCTCCAATCTAATATAACCACAAAAATTGTCATATAAGTTGGTAATCCAAGTTAATTGCATCTTAGTCTTCCAAAAATGATAAAGCTAAAAATTCTACACACAACATACATTTTTAAGTTCTTCAAGCTTTGCTATATATACTCCTTTGGTTTCATCATCACCTTCCTCATACAACCAATCTTCTGTTTGCTGCAACTTTCTTGAAAGTTCTTCCCGCTCTGACTCCGTTGCATAGTTGCGGTAAATGTCAAAAAGCTAGAATCAACATGAGAGAATATTTAGATAAATCTTTAATGGAATATCAGGAGGTTTAGTTAAATCAAGATTCAACACTGCATCTGCACTATTGTATCTTGCCAAGAAATTTCAACTGTAAGTTAGCATACAAACATATCACTGCATGTTCCCTTCATTGCTCTAGTGTGACTCAATAATAAATGAAAACTAATATGCATTTAATAGGAAGAAAATGGAAGAACTCTATAAATATACATGCCTTATTACGCATATCATATACATAGGATTCCACAGCATTTTTCTTCTCTTTAGTCTCCTCCATAATCTTATCTTGATGCGCCAAATAAAATTCTTTTTCTACTGCTTTTTGTAATTCTGCTTGCTGTAAGCCTCCATTGACAACCTCATTAACTGGTATGTCTGTCCTCTTGGACGTTTTCATATGCTGCACACAAAATCCATCACCTCATAATATTTGATAAAATGAATTTCCATCCATAGAATAATTTGAGTACCTTGCACAAAAAAATAAATAAATGATAAACCTAAGAAAATCAAATGGTGATATATTCATCAAAATATAATTTTCTAGCCACAAATGATTCTGCCTTTTTTTTATGTGGAAATACTATCATTTCAAAGACATAATTTTCTGTGTTTCCAAAGTAAATACTGCTGCAAGTATGTGGAACCATTTTCAACAGATTTTAAACTTCACAAAAAATTAAGAACAGGAAAACATAGAAAAGCAATAAATTTGGAAGCGACTAAACCGCAAAATAGCTATTACTGCAAACTAAGACTAAAGAAATACGTTCCAGAGATTTCAACTGAGCACCGAGTTATGATTTTTCATAAAAAACTGCATCAAGTGTTCTATAATCTCCTCAAGATTCAACCCTTACTAGAATCAACTTCAAATTGACAGAACTGAACTGCAAAGTGCCAGGATTGGTGTTTTTAAGTTGCTGAAAATGAAACAAAGTTACAGTTTTATGAAAACAAAGTTACAGTTGTATGAAAAGAAAGATAGAACAACAGCAAACAAGATAGGCACAAGATTTGCCTCAAAACTGAAGTTAGGGAAAAACCAGCTGGAAGTAGCAATAGCTAACACTCATTCCTTTCTGTGCCAAAGTAGTTCTTACTCCTACAATAACTGAACTTGCTAACTATTCTCTCACACTAATGTTTGCAACGAGACTATGCCTCTTACAAATAGATCATTGCACTGTCCTTCCATGCACTAAAGAACCCTCAAACATCTTGGAACATGAAAAGACGTTTTCTGCCATCACTCTACTTGTATGATTGAAATGGGAAGAACAACCAGGTCACAAATGAAACCACCACAACAATGACAAAATCAAATTGCCTGGCTATATTTGGTCGTTTTGTCCCTGACAAAAATACTCTTTGTTTTCTTTTCTGTTCTGATTGAAGTCTGATTGTTTAATGAAGTGAGCTTGTTTTCTGACTCCTTGTGGCTCATTATGCAACAAAGATTACATAAAATAATGGGAATTATTGCTACGTTTTTTAAGCTTCCATTAGTCACCACACCAGAAGGTGGAATGTTTAAAAGCACTTTCATTTCAATAAAATTGAAACACAAAAAATCTAGGCATTTTACAAATATTAGATAAGTCACATAATCCTCTATATGAAAATAACACATGTAGGCCACATGAAAAATAAGTCATTTAGTTTTTGGGTTAGTGAGATCAGCTTGAAGACAGTTAGAATTCACCAACCCAGAGCATACTAGAATCACCAACCATATCAGATGCTCTTAATGACAACCAAGAATTTGGAAAACAATGGGTAACAATATTATGGTTGATGATGTACAATCGTTGCAGCTTTATACTTATCATGCCTCATTGTAAAGTCCCCTTTTTAATTCCTTTAGTTCAAGCCCTGGCACACAGAATATAAACTTGCACAATTGATTATTAATAAGAATTCCTAATTTTTAACTAGTTGATTTAATAACTACTGTCAAAATTAAATTTATTAAATTACTTTCGATACTCAAAAAATTTCCCAAGACTTATATCAGGTATTATTTTCTGTAGTATTGTCACTTTTTTTCAAGTCTACAGCATTTTAATGTCTTTGGTAAATAATTTCTTAATTTGCCTGAGTCAGGGGTTTTAGTCCACAAACTCAGCAAGGAAAATAAAAGGGTTTTAGTCCTTTAATTTCTGCCATGAGGGGTTTCATCCTCAGTTTAAATGAACCGCAGTTCCATACTCCAAAGGAGTAATAATCAGATAATAAAAAATGTTTTCTTCATATGGTGCCTACTTCTCCTTGTTTGGTCTCTCTTATATATCTTTTTCCTTCAATAGTCTTGATTCTTCACGACCCTTGACCTTTGATAAATATAAACTTTAATTTTATATTTTATAATTATATTATATTTTATATTTATTTTTTTATCTTCTTCTTATTATTATTATTACAATCTCATTTCAAAAAGGGGGCAATACACTCATCTAAATACCTATAGTGGTACATCCAGCTTGTTTTGGTTATTTTCAATCTGATTCTATAACCATGGATTTGGACTAAAGATGCATCAAATGGCTCCCTAATGCTGTACTTGATCATCGAGCGCCTATATATTTAAATAACCAGCATTCTTAACTTGCAAGGCAATAATATAAGGTTCCTTTATTTGTCATCTGCAACATGATTCACCCCAACGAAACTCATCTTGTGAACATCATGTTCTAGTGTTTTGCTGAAGTCACCTGTCAAGGTGTTAAGTATGAGAGCTGAGTGTCATTTTTGTCATTATCTCTTTTGTTGCATACCATGTCCATGGGCAAGGTTGACCATCTTCTAGGTTGGATTGTTTGTTGATCAGGTCATGAATAAGAACATGAAACAAAGGACAAGACGAAAAGTCTGGCTAGCTGTTTGCAGAAGCGGAAACACTTATGCTCAAGCACCAGCAACATGTTGTCAAGTTTCAAGGGATATCTGATCAGTCCCTGGTGACAAACATGAACAAGAAGTGAGCCTAGAAGAGGGTTTTGTCGTCCTAAAAGTGGCAAGGAGGTTAAAGATGCACACTATAGCAGTGAAAGGTGATCCTCAGTAGGCATGCCTTAGCAGTAAAAACAGAGTTAAAGAGACACAAATGAACATATGGCACACCTAGATGGATCAAGACATCATTTAGTTGGCAGACATGCTTGATGAGTGTGCCAAAGTATGATGAAGGATGGCTCAAGTGACATGATTCCAAGAGGCACACATCTGGACTGTTCTTGTCACGACTTGAATGGTTTTATTAAGTAAGACACATGCCTGGTCCTATGAGAACATAACTTGCATATCAGGGATGAGTCGATCATGGGCCTAAGTGATGAATGTTGCCCTTCAAGTGGAAAAGACACCTCAAATGCACACCTGGACCTTTATTGTCATAGGTTGAGTGGTGAAGGTAACCTAGAGGCATGCCTTTAAGGTGGAAGTTGGCCTTAAAGCTGATGAAAGCCAGAAACTAAAGGTGCCAACCTGCTTCTTGCCTAAAGAAGCATGGAAAATAAAAAAGATATATGTGTCTGTGTGTGCGTGTGCTTGTAATCTCCATTGTTTGACATTTCATCGCTAAGAAACATAACCTTGCAGGTGTTGGTGCTAGAATTTCGTTTTTAGGAGGTTTTCAGCAAATTTCAAGGTCGCCATTACAGCAATTCAGCGATTTTACTTCATACTCCAAAGGTACCATACCTCTGTTCTGCCTTTCTACATCAATTTCAGACCTGTTGGTACCTCCTAGGGTTTGAAACCTTCAATTTCAGGGCTTCTTATTGCTGCTGTTGTGATATTTGTTTATGCATTCCCAGACCTACAGTTTACTGTTACTGGGTTTCTTTCTCAGCCGCCTAGGGTTTTGACATCAATTAAAGGTTCTTGTGGATATATTCAGCAAAGATCAGCACTAGGGTTTGATTGAATTATATTCCTAGGTTTCAACCACAACTTCTGGCACTTATAAAACCCTAGGACAGTAGATTGCAAGTTGTGAGCAGTCAGGTCAGCAAAAGGTTTGATAATTGATTAATGGAGTTCCATGAAAATATCATTGAACCAAAGACAACTCTAGGGAACGAAATATTAGCATGTTTGTGACACCTTGCTAGGGCACGTCAACATCCTTGTTCTAAAATTTGGTGATAAGGTCAAAAAAGGTAGCAAGTTTGCTAAAAAAGCTCAGGGATAGCAGATTGGTTCAAGCAGCCTCTTTCCCTATTTCAATTCCGCCTTTGGGGTTATCACTATGATCCAAAGACTGGGGAGATCAAAACCTCCAAAAATAAAGTCGTGCAAACTGGTTGCAGGTTCATTTAAGATAGCGCTGCAATTGCAGCCATTTGAGGAGACACAAGTGATTGATCTTGAGTTCTGTGAAGCATAGTGGAATAACTTGGAGGGTGTTGACTAGTGTTGGGAAGCAAATGGTTGCTAGATGTTGTACCCCAAATTAAAACTTTTGCTACACTTAGGCATTTTGCATAAATGGTTAAAAGTCTTGTCAAAATTGTCAAAAAGGTCAAAATTGGGGTTTGCATGTCTTACATGAAGGTCAAAACTCGAAATTTTCAAAATCTGACAATCTAGGTCTGATCAGAGCAACCAAGTCTACAAAACCCAGATCTCAATTTTTCGGCCCTAAATTCTAGGAAAATTTCTAGTTTTAGAAACTTTCTAAAAATAGAACTTTTTCTAGATTTTTCTGGGTTTCTTTCGAAACGGATGCTAGCAAAATTTTCTAAAAAATAGAAAGTTTGGCTTCTACGGTTCAAATTGATTTTGATTGGTCGAAAATACTTCCTCATCATGCTAGTGCAGTCAGAATCGCAAAAAGATCAGTTTTTCCCTAGTGGGTCTATTCTGCCTTTTCAGAAGCTTTTTGGGAGTTCCAAGCTGTTAATAAAGGTCAATCAACTGCCAAGTGTCAGATTCAAACATTCAAGCACTGAACAGAAGATGAAAATGATGAATGTGCATGTAGAACGGAGAATGGAGAATGGAAGTTGAAGAATCTTCAAAACTGAGAAAAATGGTTAAGTCTAGAAGCTTCAAGCGCCCCAACTCAGTTTAGTCGCCCAAACACTCATGCCTTAGAAAACTTTTCATCTCAAGCAGTCAAGGCAATGGCAAGCACGTGAACGAAGGAGAAAGTTGAAAAATGCAAAATAAAAACCGAGTATGCCAGCCATGGGTGCCCCAGAAGGAGATAGGCGCCCAGCTTTTCAAGAGATCAAATGGAGAAATTAGGGTTTGTGCCCCTAGCCAATGTTGCTCAGAATCTTCTCAGCTCCGCAGTGAGTCCATCAACGCAGTCATCCGATCAATGAGTCATCCGGAATTGAAGATCAAATGGAAAGGTCTCAACCAAGAAGCAGAATGCAAATCATGAAATCATCAAAAAATATTCTAAGTCTGGATAACTTGGATGCCCCAGAAGAAGATAGGCGCCTAGGGTATTGGAGGCCCAAATCCATTAGTTGGGGTTTGCAAATATGCTCAATCTCTTTAGAATTATGCCAACTTCGCAGTGAATATCTTGGCATGATCATCAAATTCGTTAGCTATCAATAGACTTAGGATGAATAGAAGGCATACATGAGGTCTCAAGCTTCAAGGTTGAAAACTGAAGAAAAATTTGGCTCTCTGGAGAACTTGGGCGCCCCAGAAGGAGATAGGCGCCCAAGTTTTTGGGGCATCAAATGGACAAATTTGTAGTCATAGCCTCCAGCATGACTTCTTCAGCCTTGATTAGGCTTTCCAACGCAACTATCAGCAGATCCATCGGAGTTGACAAGCATCAGATATCACCAACTGATCGAAAGGGTAAAACCATGGAAAATGTTAGAAGTCGAAGCAAGGTGAAAATCACAAAAAATAAACTAACTCTAGAGGAGTTGGGCGCCCCACCTAGCCAGGGGCGCCCAAGCTTTTGACCCCCAAGATGCAACTTTCAAGAGATGAAGCCTCCAAAGAACCCTCCTCAGAATCTTCTGAGCTATCCAAGGAATCTGACAGTCAGTCAATCGAATCATTCTAGCTCCCAAAATTGTGAATTCATCAAAAGATCAAAGGAAGCAAGCAAGAACTTGAAGAATATGGAAAAATGGCTAACACTGGTGATCATGGGCGCCCCAGGTAGCCAGAGGAGCCCATGATTTTGAAGGTCAAGATAGAGTTTTTGTCAAAAGTTGCCTCCAAACAAACTTTGTCAGATTAACTCAAGCTCCGCGATGGATCATCCCGCCAAATCATAGGATTCACCGAGCACCTGGAAATCGAAATCAAATAAAAGGTCAAAATCAAGCAAAATCTTAAAAATGATGAAAAAATGGCTAAGTCTTCCAAAGGTGGCACCCAAGTTCCCATGCCTTGGCCAATTTTCAAAATTTCAAGAAGAGGAAAAACGTCCAAGTTTGATGCACAAGCTCAAGATAGGCTTCGAAGGGATTTAAAGCAAAAGAAAGCAGATTTTCTCAACCTCAACTTATTTAAGACATCTTTGCCTTTCATTTCTCATAATTTTTGCAAATGGTGTCCAAGGAAGAGAAGAGCAAACGTAAAAAATTTCTTCAATTCAGGATTCGAGAGCCAAAATTCAGTGTTTTTTCACACGTCATTATATTTTCCAGATCAACATACAAAGAGGCTTCTTTTCTCATGCTTTTTTCTTCCAGAGCATCAGTTTTTTGAAGGAGTAGGTCAAAATTTTCAATTTTCAGCAATCTGGGTCATATCAGTTTTTGGTTCTAAACAACTTTGAAGAATTTTTAGATTTCAAAAACTTGCTTTTTCCTCGCATGTCCAAGATATCTTCAAAATTTTCAACATCTAATCAACTGGGTCTACCAAGAATGTGATTCTGCACAAAACCCAGCTCTCAACCTTTTTGTGAATTTTAGGGTTTGTTGCTTTTTCAATCAGCCTTCATTATTTCTCAAATCTAACAACTTGGGTCCTCTTGAAACGAAGTTTTGCACAAAACCCAAGTTCTAGTTTTTTTTGTCCAAAAAATTTCAGAAATTAGGGTTTGCTGCTTTTTCAGTCAGCACTCAAAATTTTCAAAACCGGATGATCTAGGTCTTCTTGCAGCACAAAACCCATATCTTAGAAAAATTTTGAAAAAATTCACCCGTTTGTATAAGAAAAACTAGCAAGCTAAATTTAGAAAGTGTGCAAAACTTGTCTGAATATAGTCAAGTTTACTGTTAATCTTCAAGTTTTTCAGTATGGAATACACTCTCATCGAGTTCAAGACCAAATCAATGATATATCATGACTTCATCAAAACAGCTGAAACTGACTTGCATCATATTAAGTCAGTGTTCAATTTGCGTGCTTTGGAAGACACAAGTAATGTTGCAATCAGACACCTTGGTCACTCTGGACTACTTGCAGCGGCATCAATTCCTATTTCAGTGCAAATTCTAGAATTTGTAATTGCTTGCATCAAGCATTACAATCCTACGACACGAGAGATTCAATCGGTAGATTTGCAGCTTGAAGCCAAATATGATTGAAAAATGCTTCTCAATACCACCTTGGGCTGAAAGTGTTGTCATCTCCACAGAAGAGTGTGGAAGGGTGTGGGAAATGCACAAGGAGAAATACAGCAAGAAAGTTGCACAAAAGTGGATGAAAGAAAAACATAAAACTTTTCCAAAGAACATCAGACGTGGAGAGTTCAAGGATGAGATTGCAATAATGATCACCTTGCTCAACTGGCTCACTAGTCAAGCATATGCTACAAAATTCCAGCCTTGGATGTTCTATGTTATACATCATATCATGAAGAAAACAGAATTCTATGATTGGCCAACCTTAATCAGCAATAGCCTTCATCAACAAATAACTGAATACTTCCAAATTCATGAGTTCCACATGATTTCCTACCTTGTCTACCTAGTGGCCTTCCAAGGCAAATTCAGAGGGTTGAATACTGTGGGGTCCTTGGATGTATAGCATGTTTACAACTATTACCCTCAATTAGAGTTTTTAGAATCATCACATCACTGCAAAAGGGTAAATGAGGCTTTCCTAATGCACACAATGCGAGACCTAGATAATGAGTTGCACGTATGTATTTCATCAACTGTCAGGGCAGCAATGGCGGAGTGGGCAGATTGGTTCATTCAGTTTCCTACTGTCACCTACATAAGAGTTTACGGCTTCTCCAGTGCTCCACTCATGTTGCCAAGGTACCCATCAGATGATGTGGTTTTCATGGAATTTCTAAGGCAAGTATATGATGTCCACACTTTCTTGCGGAATCGAAAGAAGCCCGCCTTCAGTTTTCCATTTGAGTTGGGAATTTACAGATGCAGATTGTCAACGGATGCCAAGTCCATGGGTGATGAGTTGGCTTAACTTGGTCTCAAGCCATACAACGAGAAACGATCATACGACCCTCATGGTGTCTTCGCATCCCGACTTGGTCAGCACTATGCCCATGTGTTAGCACTTGAAGATTTTTGGGCCAATTGCAGAGATGAGTTTGAGGTACGGAGGCACAGTTACAATAGACTTACTCTCCATCAAATGAAAGATTGCTTGTCAGAGGATATTGAGGGATTATCTGATGATGATGGAGATGTACTTCTTCCAATGTACACTCAAAATCAAATTGAACAATAGCCTCTTCCACAGGTCAATTGGGCCAACAAAGAAAGCATCTCAGTGGAAGAAAGCACATACCAAGTCATTGAGCACAACAAGATTTTCTTAGTCCTCAAGAGGAAGAAATCCATTCTAGCAACAGAGCCGCCAAGAATGCAATCATCTCTTCCCTCTTCTTCTAGAGTACAACCAAAGATGAAGGGTGTAAGTCAACCTCAAGAAAGTGCAAAGGGCAGCAGATCAACAAAGAATGTAAGGAGAAGAATGGACTTTTCAAATATAATCATATAGGAGCAGCCAATAGTCGAAGCAGAAGTTCCTCCAGAAGAGTTTGTACCTCAAAAAGAAGTAGAAGATGTGCCTTTGACACATAATTCTCCACCATTGCCAAGGTCTTCACCAATTCACATTGATCTAGAAGATGAAGAAGTAGAAGAAGTTGCAGTTGAACCGCCCATGGAAGTTAGTAGAGATACCATATCTTGGCTTGAGAGATCCTTGGGAAGGAAGAGAAGGAGACCTTCATATCAGCTCAACTTTGATGATCTTGACAACATTTACCAAGAGGCAACTAAAAAGAAAGCAAAGAGACAAGTTCACTTTGAAAGGAATCCAGATGGTGAGATGATCATGGAGACTACTTCACCTCTTGAAGATAAAAATAGAGATGAAGTGGAGGATGATTTTGTCATGGTTAAGGCCAATCTTGGTAAAAGCACTAGGCACGCAGATGTAAGTTTGTTCAAAGTTGCAGCCGAAAACCGTCAAGAAAGAGTGCTTCAAGATGGAGAAGATAAGGCAGTCCTCAAGGCTGAAATCCGGCAACTCAGGCTATATATTTCTAATCTTGTTCATGGCACTTCACAAACTACTCAATTACTGTTACATCCCGAATTGTATAGCTATTAGGCTATTAGAATTGAATAAGGATTATGTGTTTGTAAAGACAATTCTATGAATGAATAAAGATGTGAATCACCTTGTTTTCAATATGAGCTTTTGATCGTCTCATTCTTGTGTTATTACTTGATGTTAATCATGGTGAAAAACGTACATAATGTGATTTATGTGTGATGTTTTTATATCTTATGAAATTTATATGTATTGCTAATTTTGTGAGCAATTGACTGCCGTGAGTTTATAATTGTGAATGCAGGAATGAGATCCAGTCCTCAAGACAGAGGGGGAATATCACTTGGGAGAGGGGTATTGGTCGTTTGACCGGTAAAGTTAATCAGTTGAGCATACACACACATTATGAACAGTACATAGAGAAACAGGTCAGATAAGTTAGACATCCATAGGCTTAGGAGTAAGATTTACTTCCCTATGCTTTATATGATGTGATTGAATGTTAATCTGACTTTACTGTGAATCCCTGTGAATGAACGTAAAAGAAATGAATGTGATGCAGGTCGAATAGGTACGTGTACACATGTATACACTGTATACACATATCTAAATGTATAAACATATCGACACGTATGTACGTAAGCAGATGGATATGCTCGTACATATGTATCGACATGTATATACGCATACATATGTATATACATAGAGTACATGTAAACATGTTTACACGTACACATTCAGCCTGGTATCTTGATAAATGATATTCAAGTATTATTATCTGAAGGATTTAATTATATATTTATATATGATATATATATATATATATATAATAATGAGATTATTAATATATATATTTATATATATAAATATTAACACATAAGAAATGTATAAATAATAATAAATTTATATATTTTATTGATTAAATGTGTTAATATTAAAATTAATATTTATTTATATATAAATACGTTTATATACAAATAAATATTAATGTTTAAATTAACACAATAATAAATAAAGTATATAAATAGAAAATTATTAAAAAAACAACAATTTCAATTGGAAAGGATTAAATTCGCAATTTTGTGGAAAGGATAGAAATTCGCAATTTTGTGGAAAGGATAGAAATTCGCATTTTTGTGGAAAGGATAGAAATTCGCATTTTATTATTGTGAAAGCATAAGTATTTTAGATAGCCGTATGAATCATTTAAATTTTTCAAAATACATTATACAAGGCAAAACTGGAAAAAGTCGAACTTATGAAATAAATAGAAAAAAAAATGAAATGAAGAATTTACCCGTGAAAATGGCGGAACTCCTGCACAGCTGGGAATGGAAGAAGACAATGTCAAGGGTTTAAAACCAGAAAATAGCGATTAAAAGCTGAGCTGGGTCGATTTATGACTTAACCTAAAACGCAGCAAAAATATCATGAAGAATTCTGACGCCTGGCAGAAAAACGTGACTGTGAATTTCGTTTTGCTTTCAAGTTGAAAGATTCTTCGAATTGCTGGCTGAAAAGGAGTCGATTCATCATAAAAGATCATGACTAAAGGATTGGATGCATGGCAGGTATCACTTTGACTGAGTAAATAGTGAAATTTGTCAATAAGCATGCCCAGAAATGGGGAAATCGTTTTGACTGCGGCCTATAAATACCACACAAACTTTCATTCGAAAACATTCCTTGCTTTCTGATTTCTGACGTTTTTAGAAAGAGCTTGCCACTGCAAATTTGAAAGCAAATATTGTGAATTTATGCTAGTTGTCTGTTCAAAGTGTTTTAATGAGTGCTGAGTATTCTCAGTTATAAATTATTGTGAGATTGTGATTTGGAGAATTTCTGCTTAAAGATACTGTTGGCTAAGAGCAACAATAGAAGACTTCTGGAGGGACATTACTGGAAAAGGAGCTTAAAACAGGCATGATTCTGGATTTAAGTTTTAAACTTTAAAAGTTATTTTCCTTACTGTCTTATATTGCTGACTGTGTTAAACAGAAAATAATGAATTGTGGCAGTAATCAACTGTTATTAATAATCTTGAATGCATGATGAATAAAAGGATTTCTTCTTATGCATGGGAAAAAGATAGGAAATGACAATGTGGTTAAGGGAATTAGCTTAATACAGTTCATTATGTTCATTTTTAGTTTTAAAAGATTAAAATGGAATTGGGAATTTGAATAAAAGGAATTCAATGGATTAAGAATGATTTAGTAGAAATGGGAATTTTGAAAAAGAAAGGATTCTATTTGGTTATATGCATTGATAGGGAATAATATGCATTGCACTTCAAGACTGTCTTTTGTATGATAGTTGATTGGTAATAATAAATGATTATGCAAATATTTGAAGTTCTAAACTTGTATGATCTCCGTATATGGAGAATACGTAGAGTATGTAATAATTTCTAGGAACGAAATGATGTTTAAAATAAAGTGTAATCCTAGCTTGTGTTATTAGGTTAACATTAGGAAGCTCTCTCCTAGGATAAAGAATTCCGGAAACAGGAGATAGGATAGCAAACACTTGCTTAAAAACTCATTTCTAGTAAACTGTTTGAGGTAGGTAGTCTGGGGTAAACTGAACCCACTGAAGGACACGACCTACGCGTAGAGTAAGGTAGCCCGAAGGCAAATCGGCCCTGAGTAGTGTAGTGATAGATGACTTATCAGTCGTTTACTGAATCAAACACTATGGCCATAGTAATGTAATGTACCTACATCCTCTTTGTTTAGGAAGATGATTACATTGTCAGTTCACAGTGATCCAAAACACATATACTAGGTTGGGATTGTAAGGCACAAGAATCTAGTAATGTAGGACACGACACTATGCTCAGTTGGTTAACGGAATCGGTCACTCAACCAATCTCTTCGACGAAGGGAGGGCCTTTCATTGAAAAATGAATGTGCGGGGGACCGCATTATTAGTCCGTGGTTGGCGGAAAAGCACCCGAGTGATATTTCTCCTCCATAACCTGACAACCGAAGAACCAAGATTTGCAAGGGAAGAACCTGGACCGTCTTACTTCTATTTGTGCAAAAGCTTTTAAAGCTGTGTATGTATTCTTATACTCTTATACTCTGTTATTCAAATGAAAAGTTAAAGTTATTTAAATTGGAAAAGTTTGAAATCATATTTAGATGTTGTACTTTATTTCAAAAAGAAAAGAAAAATTTTGTTATGTTGTTGTTTACTCGTTTACTTTGGTTAAAAGTTGTAAAAGATAGAAAAAAATTTATAAGTAGATGTCGGTCATTACTCGCCCTAGGTTCTAGAGACACCAGTTGATCAACAACAGTTGAGGCAGTTGGTGATATATGGAAAGCAAACACGGGAATGGATTGAAGACTTCATCACTAGAGGCAGAGAAATCCTTACACAGATATATCAGCTAAGGAATAATGCTCATGACTTACGCCAAGGGATTCAAGGATTTGAGGAGTTGATAGTAGAGGTGAAACCTATATACAAGATCCTCATGGCAGATTTGGATACAACATATGGCTCAATGGTTTCAAAAGAACACAAGAGACAACTCCTTGCATGGAAAGAACGTCACCTCTTCAAGGTGAGAACCTATGAAAGGATATCTGAAGAGTTAGGTGCATACATACAAAGGGTGATTGATGCTCTCCAATTCATAAATGAATTAGTTTTAGGAATCCCTTATCGGTATTGTCATGATGATGGCTCTTACATCGAACTTGTCGAAGTACAAGCTGAGTTCCAGAATGTTGTTCGTGGCAGCGATGGCAGCAATCCTATTGCTGGGAAGATGAGTCAGATTTCCATGATGTCAACGAGGTTCGAGAAAGCGGCCAATGAGGTTGAAGATTTTCTAAGATCAATTGCAAAAGGGGAAGAAATCCTTGAAAAGCGAAACTTTGCTATAGATCATATTGACGCTCCTAATAGAGATACAGTTTCCCGCTTTTTAGTGGATGTGGTGGAAATTTAAAACAGCAATCATCTAGAAGCTTTCTTCCAGCTTTCTTTCTATTTTTGTCTCAATTCGTATCCACTCTTTGAAGAAGAGAAACAAAACAAATTGTAATAGGTGGCATTTCCTAATTTTATGCTTTATTAGGTGGTTAGATAGTTATCTTGTTTTAATTTTAGAAATAAAGCTTGCATGTTGGCAAGTCTTAGTTGTAAAAGCAAGGAGATTTTAGGGATCCCTACTCCTCTGCTTGTGTATAAATAAGGGCAGCCTTGGCCATTATTTTCAGAACCATGCTTGTGATAACAAATTGCTGAGCCTATTTTGCCTACAAGTTGTTGTTTAGTTTCAGTTCACTTAGTGTAAGAACAAGTTTGCAAGTCTCTTTTAGCTGCAAGTTCTTTTTCAGTGCATGTGTCTTGTGTCAATGTATTTTGGTTTGATGGCTACACTGTAAGCCTATTTTGCTACAATCTTGCTGTCCCAGAAGTGTAATCTTTTGTTTCTGAAATTTGAGAAAATAAAGTCTTGTGCTTGCTTTGCTGCCCTGATATAAAGTCTCAAATTTCCATTTATTGTGTTATGCTTATATGATCTTTATTTCAGCATGCATTGAAAGTAAGTAGATGTGTGTTGGAAAAGAGTTTATTTAAGTATTTGTCAAAAAATCCTTCCTTGTCCATTTCTAACTCTCTTGCTCTGTGTTTACTTGAGAAGTTAGAAACGTCATTAGAGTAGGCTTAGTCGTAGTTGAACTTCTAAAACAGAAAATCTCAGCTACGGTGCTTGAGTTTTATAACATTGTGCTCTTAGCTAAACAAAAAGATAGGCAAATTAGTTTTAATTTACTTTCTTAAGCAACATCAGCAAAGAGGGGGCTTCCCCTCCTAATTCGGAGAGCAATTTATCTGTGCATTGCTGTCCGTTTCTAATCCGCATTCCAAAGGTGTGAATTGAAACGCCGACACTAGAGCCAAATAGAGTCATAGACTAAAACAATTGCCCAAGATCTTGTTTCAAAATGACTTCAAGGAGGAGCTTGGCATAATGATTACCTTGTTGAATGGAGTAACAAAACAAATAGTCACAGATATTCAAAAGTTGAATGTTCTACATCATCAACATCATATATGAGGGCAAAACTTACATTGACTGGAGGCAACTCATCAATGACAGTATCAACAAGCAATCAGTCAATCTCTTCTAGGCAAAGAACTTCCAATGGTATTTTATTCGATATACTCATTGGCACAACAAAAGCATTCGTAGGACTGAATATGATACTGGAGGAACACATATTTTAAAAACAATATCCACAGTTGGAATACAGAGATGGCACGACACATTATAAGCAAGTTAATGATGTTTTGCTGCTGCTGACAATGAGGGGCCTTGAAAATCAGAATCATGTTCGCATCCCAAAACAACCCAAAGTTGTTATATCAAAGTGGGTTGATTGGTTCATGAAACTTCCCACCTTCACTTATATTAGAGTTTGTGGATTTGATTCCTATCCATATAAGCTGCCAATATCCAAGTGACTAGGTAGTGTTGATGGAGTATTGTACTCATCTAGCTGTACTGCATTTCATTTGAAAACAGGGTGCAAGATAGGGGTGAAAGTTCCAATACAGATTGGTCCATACAAGTGTGCATCAAACTGTTGGTGTACATTTTATCATCCACCGAACACACAGAATAAAATGTCCAAAGACACTCTATCCTATCTTGAAAAACCACCGCGTATGCTAAGATTGCGAGAAGATCATATGGCGATTCCAAGGTTTCTTTTGTCAGGTCTTGACGTGTGGATAAGCTCAATGGGCATTGTGATTTGCTGGTAATAAACAAGGGGACTTACGTTAAAGAACTTTTAACCAGTTTGGGACTTAGGCGGATTTATCATTAAAGGCTCTCTTCGATCGGGACTTCAATTTGAATCTCAAAAAATAGCAAAAAGATAAGGTTTAGGGGGGCTCTATTCTATGCCTAAGAACTTAAGGGACAGTAAAGATTCGGTGAAAGGAATAAACCACACTTTGTTTCGCCTCCTGTTGGACAACATACGCAAAGTGGGTGCAATCTTCAAGGGTGTGTGATTATGATTTTCAAGTCTTGGATGAGACCGAAATTAGGCGTCCACAATTACAAGCTCAGGCTAACTTTACACATCGAATGCAAATCATCCATTCAAAGAAAGTATGAGCAATACTTCACCATTGAATCTAAACGATCAATCTCTCATTCATTTAACCAATACTTAAAGCAAATTTTACTTAATCCAACTCTAACTTTAATCTATGGCAGAAGAAGATATGCAACCTCGCTTACTACTTGACAATAAAAGTTATTCAAAGCAAATCATGCATAAGAGCTTTTATTATCAGAAATAGTCTCAATCCAACAATCTCATATACTGTCTCCACACAAATGAAAGTGAGAGATCACGAGTTTATATAGAGTTTCAAACATCAAATGAAGGGCCGAGATTAAAACAATATCGACGGCCAAGATTATTACAACTCAACCCTAATTAGGGTTTCCCAAACTAACATGAGTTATCAATCAGTAAACAATCAGTAATAGGCAGTGAAGTGGCAGTTGGAGCTATCATCAAGGAGAGGCATCCCTATCTACTTGGTTAGCGTTGTGCTCGATGAATCTGGACACGACCACGACAACTTCCTCCATCGTAACAGGCGGCAGCATGCTAATCCGGAATTCCAATCCATCCAAGTCCTCAACACATTTGGCAAATGTGCTTGCCCAATCCGCCTCATGCTTCACAAAATCATTCTGGATGGCCAAGAGACTTGCCACTTTCGCGAAGTCCTGTCTCATAATGGGTCCATTAGCCGAGAAGAAAACCTCCTGAACCTTACGTTTCAACCTCTCCAACTGCATGTCGTTCTCCCGGACAATCTCACGGTCGAACACTTTAGCAGCTGTCATATAAATCTTCTCCTGAATCTCTTTGACCTGCTCTTCAACTCTGAGCCCATCCGCTTTGGCCCTCTCTAGGACCTCTTTCCGTATAGTCACTACCCAAAAAAAATGGTGAAAATCATACGCTGCTCCTGCAGCAATCACCTTTCTTTCAACCAACTCTTCTCTCGGGATGCCCTTCAGGACCCTAAGGCTTGGAAGAAGCCTCTCCTGCATGTCTGGAATACATTCCCATGTCTCTACCATATCAACAAGTTTGGAAAGAAAAGAAGAAGTTTTCCCATAGGCAAGTGCCAATTTTTCCATGAACGAGGCTGCTTCAGTGCCCTCGCTGACCATCCAACCCTGAGCCCCCTTGGCTATGACCATCCCTTGCTCCACATCCTTGGCTATCTCTTGCGAGGAATTAAGGAGGGAAGGAGCTACTGCATCACCCTGATTAAGTGGCTGGGTCAAATGACGTATGTACTCCTTCAAGCGTTCAACTTCCTTTTTATACTCCTTCCTTTTCGCCACTTCTTTTTCCAATCTCGCCTTGATGGTTGAGACGAAATTATCTAGTTCCTCCACTTCTTGACCTTTTGTAGTTGGGCCAAGATCAATAGTGGTTATGGCATACTCTTGAGGAGTGATCTCATCCTGTGGCTTGTCCACTGTCGGTACTGCGATGTGTATGGAACAACTGCCTGCCTCGTCCCGCTGAATAGTGGAAAATTTCTTGGTCGGCTTCTTAATTGCAACCTGTTCCAATCGTGCCAAGAAATCCATAGTATCATCTTCCTCTTGGGCTTCCTCTGGTGCCTAGATCTTTATCCTTTCTATCAGCCAATCCGGAATGGTAGGCTGCTCGATTCCATCTTCTACCTGAACATCCTCCTCATTTGGAGCATCCACTACTTCTCTGAGAGCAGAAATCATTCCCTCTTCGAAGTCATTATGTCGGACTTCCATCTCATTATCTGAACCTAGTATTTTTGTGCCCATAGGTGATGAGGGCTCCTCGTCATCCAGCTGAATAGGCTCATTGTTCTCTTCTTGAACTGTAGGAGGTACGATCATTTCAACCAAGGATTCATCAATGGTGGCCACCAGCTCGTCAATATTCCGGGATGCTGCAAAACAAGATGGTTCTCCCTTCTATCTTTTTTGAACAGGTTCCACACTTGGAACCACTTCCTTCCTCTTTTCTCCAATTTCCACCAATTCCTGATGGGATGCGCCAGCATTGGAGGAATACGATTCTGTCTCACTCAGTAGATCATACGTGAGTGTTATTCTTTTTTGTCTCATCTCCTAGACATGATGGTCAACCCACCACTGAGAGTATTTGGTCACTGGTCTCATCAAGGTTGCTAAGTCTGAGTGCTCAAGTTCTGACCACCTTATGGGAGGAAGAGGTCAACTCTCTTCGAAGCGTGGCTGGATGTAGTTCCCATCGTCCTGCAATTGGTTAGGCACTTGGCAAAGTTCAATGGCTCTCATGAAGTCAACTGGCATTCTGGACCATAGTCTTCTTCTGACTTCATATTCATCGACAGCATTTGCCCAGAAGTCCTCTAGTTCCACCCTGTGCTTGTACCTTCTCCCATCCACTGTCCGGATATGATGATGTGGGTCAAAATTGGCCCTGGACTTGTAGGCTGTGAACGGGTACCACTGGATTTCCAACCTAGCACTCTCAGCTGCCTGCGCTGATAGACAAGATTCTAACATATTCCCGATGAAAAATGGGAATGTAATAGATGCCTTCTTGGTCGGCCTCTGGATGTTTTGATATTCTTCTAACTGCCTCAAGACTTCAAGTAGGATCATCCGATTTGTCGGATAGATGGGCAACTTATAGGGATTTCCAATAAATCCCTGGATCCTGACATACGTAAATTTAGGAAACTGGATGAACCAGGATCCGTATTTACTGATCAAACTTTCTGCCTCATGACTCGGCCTTTGATGCACTCCTCCTTGAAGTATTCTAGTAATATGCATTAAGAAGGCATCATGCACCCGCCTGAAATGAGACTTCTCCTTCAGCTGGAGTTGTGGGTAGCAGTCATAAGGTTTGAGTTCGTTTTCTCCACTGCCAACTTTGCCCTTGCAGATTAGTCCTGGATATTTATATGTCCTGGCTAATAAGTAGACAACATACGAGCTCATGTGAAAAGACTTAGTCTCCTCCAAATTGACCAATTACTCGTGAAGATTGTTACTTATCAATCGAGACCAATTGAACATTTTTACGCCAGAAGTGATTTCATCTATGAAGTAGTACATCCAACTCTCGAAAAATGCACCCTGAGGGTTGCCAGCTATCCTATTCAGCATCAAAATGATGTCCCCATAGTCCTCTTTGAAGTCTGTCTGGCGTGGTCTCTTAGGCATCTTCTTTATTGACGGTTTAGGCTTGTCCATCCATGCCTTGTTGACATTTGTGGCACATAAATCTGGCTGACTGTCATACAAATGTTTAGCTTCCTCCTTGGTTTTATAGACAGTCCAAGAATGTGCTGGGATGCCAAAAGTTTCTTGAATTACCACCTCGCTCAAGTGTGCCAAAATTCTGCCATTAGGTGCAATGATCTGCCTCTTCTGAGCATTGTAGTGGATGGCACATTCTACCATCAATTCAACACAATCCATCGCAGGCAGGAATCTAGTTGCCTGAAAAATCCCATTTCTCACCATCTGCCTGGCTATTGGTGTCAGAAGTCCGTTCTGTCCATACATTCTTTTCTTGAGCTCTTCGAAGTCGACATGTCCCAGATCGATGTCCGCAACATTTTTCCACTTAGAATTTATTTTAGACTCTCGCTGGACACCTTTGCTAGCGAACTTCATGGCTGCCTTCTTTGATGATTCGCCTACTGTGGTCATCAACCTACAGTCAAAAATATTAACATTAATACGTAGGCCCTTTTAAATAATTTATTCTCATGCCTTGGGTTCGAAAATTTCACTTTCAGCTTATCAAATAATTAAATTTCTGCGAAAAAGCAAGCTGAAAGTAAATGGGTGAAGTTGAAATTTTAGCCAGAACTTTTGCTAAGATGAAAAAGACGGAAGAAGAATGGCAAATCTATTCAACTGAACATCAAACCTCAGTAAAAGACTTCTGGCTGCAAATCAGTTTTAAACTTTGAGAAATAAATCAAAAAGCAAGTGATGAAGTGCACCCCTCTTGCACCGAAGAATTCGACTTTCAGCAGTTAAATCTTTTCCTTTCTCGAGAAAATCCTCCTTCAGCATACAATTACTTCTTCCTCTGGGAAATTCGATCTTGCCTACAGAATAATTACTTGCCTTAGACTTTCGAGAGAGTTTCAACTTTTCTTCAGCTGTGTTTGTGAAAAATGAGTTGTTGAAACTCATTATAATGCTGAAGATCATGATTTGTTTTAGCAACTGCCTTCTTCTCTCTCGATCTCGATTTGTCTTCTCTTGTTCAAACAGGCAAGTTTCCTTTATTTTTCAAAAAGAATCCATGTCGAGCTTATCCAAGCAAATCTCTTCGATTTTCAAAAATTCGATTTTTGCTTGAAATGTTTATCTTTATTTTTCAAATTTTGAAAATCATTAAATATTCAATTAAATTCGATTTTCCAAGTTTAAATTCATAGCGAATTTAATTTTGCCCATCGGATTTCGCCTTGGCCTGGCACAATTTATCTTCTTCCAATTTATTCCAACCCGTTCGTTTTGGACCCATGGCTATTTCAATTTTCTCTTCATTTTCTTTGGCCAAAAGTTTATCTTCCGATTTTATTCCCAATTTTGTCTAGCCAGGTCAAAATTTTAGCCATTTCGTCGACAATTGTTATGCCAGATCCTTTTTTTTTTTCCTGCCATGGCGAATTTTAAATTGCACTGAGCACATTTTCTTCTACCAAAGTCAAATTTTTCCTTGCTCGGGCGAATTTAATTTAGGCAAAGTCTTGGTCTGGATGTCTTTATTAGGCGAATTTCCTTGACGCTTGACAAATTTTTTAATCTCCCTTAGCCAAGGGCGGACTTTCCTACCTCTTTGCTTTGTGCAATTTTCTCTATGCACTTAGCTAACTTTTATCATTTTCTCCATACTTAGGCGAATTTTAAATTCTCTTCTAGGCACACTTCATTTTTTCTTTGCCTTAGCCTAGGTGGACTTTCCAAAGTCTTTTCTATCCTCCACCAAGACACGACGGACTTTCATAGCACTTGCCTTTCAAACTTAGCACTTCACCTCTTGAAAATATCAAAGCACTTAGCCAAAATTTCGATTTTCCATCCTTTAGGCCTCTATACTCAAGAAAATTTTCGGATTTCTTCTTCTAGGTACCAAACACTCAGTGAAATTTTCAATTTTTCCACTTTATAGACCATGGCAGACTTTCCAAGTGTTAGGCCAAAATATGGCGGACTTCAAAGATCAATTTCCAAGCTCCTCAAGGCTTGGGCGGAGTTTCTAGAGTCCTTGCCAAGTCTAGGCGGACTTTGGCCAAGGCTTGCCACTCTCTCCTTGAGCATGGCAGACTTCCCAAGTACTTGGCACTTACCTCCTTGAGTATGGTAGACTTTGGATGATCCAAGACAAGATGTGGTGGACTTCAAAGAGTCTTGGACATTTTCTCTTTATAGCTGGGCGGACTTTAGAAGAGTCCTGCCATCCTTCCTTGTGGCTGGGCGGACTTTGGATAGTCCCTGCCAAGTCTAGGCGGACTTTGAAGGGTCTTAGACATTTTTCCCTTCATCCCTCTTTTCAAGGGCCATCTTTCTTACCTTGATCTTGACGAATTTTCCAGAATTTTGACATGAATTGTATATTCTTTGGTTGATTTTTCTGTGATTTTTGCTCAGATCTGACTGATTTTTGGACTAATTTTTCCAGATTCTTCATGCTTTTCGATTTTCTCAGATTTTTGACCTATTTTTCCATGCTTTTTCTGATTTTTCGATTTTCTCTTTGATTTTTCAATGATTTTTTGATTTTTTGGGTTGATTTTTGGATCTAAAGATGGAAAGTTGACTTGTTGACCAGGGTTGACTTTCTAAAAATAGAAAAAGCAAAATCCCTAAAATAAGGGAACCCCGTTTGGTCCAAAAATGCCAAAAATGAAAAAACGAAAAAGCAAAAAGTAGATTCCCTAAAAAATAGGAAGTGTCAAAATTGGCCGAATGCACAAGCGATCTTCGTTTCTTGGGCCTTCAGAGCACTCCATGTGATGTTTATGCACTAATTCAAGCATGGATTATTGACTTGGCTCGGATGATTCTCAAAAAACTGACTTGAAACTCAAAGGTGACCTCATGAAACCGTTGCAAGGAGACAAAACCCTAAAAACTAGCAGAAACTACTGGGGGTCCCCATTTGCGATAGGCGATGTGTGAAAAGGTCACAACACAACCCTAGATGCTATAAACATGGGAGAGAAAAATTTTAATTTTAACTCCAAGTTTCATCATAAAAGTAGAATCTTTGATTCAAAAGATTTTATGCTTGAGTCACTTGCAACAAAGTTTTCCCATCTGGCAGACACTGAACATGTCTAGGAAAATTGTGTTGATGACTTTGAGGCTCAAAGAAAGAAGTAGTCATATGACCTTGGAGTAGATGAGATCTTTTACTCCAGAGTTTGAGCCTCAAGATATAGTTGATTTAGAAGAGGGTATTTTGTCACCTTCCCTTGTCCAAGCATAGTTGGATGGAAACCTTTGTCACCAGTCAATTGGTGTGTCAAAAACAACATTTCCAAAAATTGGATGAACAAAGTAGTCATATAGAGAACAAAAGGACACCTCGAAAAGAAGTTGGCAAAGCAAACTGTGGGGAAACAGAAGCAGAAAAGACCAAAACCTCCCAATCAAACTCAATGCATTCCAGAGTGTAGGCCAGCCACAAGTGGCCGAATATCAGTAAAAATAGACGAGAATAATGTGTCACATCCCTATAAAAGAAGAACGTTTTGTGTGGACAATGAAACAAATAAATAAAATAAACTTGTCAGCCAAAGAGGACTAAGGAGACATCTACAATAAAGAGGTGAGGACGCAGGCTTGACTAAGAAGGGGTCGCACCATTAATAAGCATGGCATCCCTGTCCATGGATGGCGGGATTCTGCAGGTCGCATGGAAAAAGACACCTACATCACCTTAAAACCCTCACGACCCCTCCCTTGGGGAAGACACAATATTTTGGAGGGAAAACAGAGAGGAAGGCAGAGAATGCAGAAAATGGTGTGGGAAAGAGAGGGACGTGAGAAGAGAAGAGGAGGCGAGGGAGAAGGCACGTCCAGGTTGCACAAAACCCCTCAAAGAAACATGATCTCATGGAATGCAAAGGTTGCAGGTTATGCACGAAACGAATTTGTTGAAAGGGCTTCAGAAACTTTCAAGCAAACTCAATGGATGCAGAGAGATGTGAGCATTTTTGCATGTTGAGGGAAAGAGAACAATGGCATGGGAAGGAGATGATGTAACTGGCAGACCAGAGAGGTAGATTATCTTCTATAGGCCCAACTTTTGAGCAGCTGGTCTATAATAGCATGAAGTATAATTATGACCTTATATTCATCACTAAATTATTGGAAGGCAAGGACTGGATACAGGTATGTTCATTATCCATTGAGTTCAGACTTTCCAAACCTCTTGTTTTGTCATAATACAAGGGGGTTATTTTTCCATATGTACAGCAATATATTCACTTGCATATCTAATATAGATATTTGTATCTTTAAAATGGAATTGTGGTTGTGTAGCATGTGAATTTGAAGCCAAAGGATTCTTTAGTAATTGATAGAATTGTGATATTTGAAATTGACACTCATTACCGCAAGGAGGGTTGTTGATTTGAGTTTTTACATACCCTATGTTTCAAGTAGATTAAAAGGGGTAATGAGGATCTTAACTTGAATAGTGATTTTTTTTAATATACTATGTTATGAATAATTATTATGGCCTATATCACAGTTTTCATACATCTCTTTTATAATGATTGTTCCTAATAGGCAGAGGCATCATATGGGTAGAGGCATCTGATAACAAAACCAATCATTTCAACATAATGTACTTTGGTTAATAGGCAAATAGGTTGAAATACAAGGTGTTTTAAGCCTACTTAAATTATAAATATTTTAAGCAAACCAAACTCATTATGTGGTTAGGGAAAAACCCATTCTCCATGGAATTTTAGTATAGTTACCAAGTATGGAAGACACAAGATGCAGTAACAAAGCACCTAAGATGCATTCAGAAACCTATGACAATCTGTGGATGCATCCATTAATAAATATAGAACTGTAAGATACTTTAAGGTAATCCGCTCTAGGTTTGGGAGTATAGGCTTTATACAGTTACATGATAACTATAGACCTCTTAAGTATAAGAATCCTAATATTTGAACTATCAGGTGAACTAAGGGAAGGGAACTATAGTTGTACCAGATTGTTGCATTGTGAAGACATCTTGATTGATGTCTTGTGATTTAATATAACTAGATTTATTTTATTTTGAATATATTTTTAGGCATAAATTTTGTGGATGGATGTGATTTCAGCAATGTTAGTAACTATTTGTATGAAATTGGGTAACAATGAAACTTGACCTTGATTTGATAAGATTGGACATGAAGTGCATATTAATGTAAGTTGAGCTAAATATATATATACAACCCTCTATCACATTAGCCTCAAACATATTTGTTGCATTAATAAATGTAGTGTTTCATCCCTTGTGGGAAACTCTAAAAGGGTTGTGTACTTGTATGTTGGAGTATATGTGGCTAATAAACCTTTCAAGTTTGGGAAAATATTAGACATAATAATACTGGCCATCTAAGCATGAGAAATTAGGCATATGTCTTTAATACTATTATATCCTCGAAACCTATTGTAGTCTTTCCTCCCTAGTAGGGTAAGTATCCAAAATAACTAAAAATCAAATAGCTGATTGGTGCTACCAATTGAGCATTACAACGAGTGCCCGTTACAAGATAACATGAAGTAAACAAGTCAATATGATAGCCCAATGTATCAAATAACAACCCCTGCAACATAAGAATGATTAGGCATCATAAATCATGAAAGAACCAAGGAGTATCAGGTCTGATATGACTGGTGCAGCAGTCTGATATGCAAGAACAGCAAACAAGAAACCCCAATCAGCAACCTTCAAACATTCATAACTCCCCCAATACTCATCGGAAACTCCTCAAACCACTTGCAAATGAAGAGGCAAGCCTAGGCATCCAAAACCAAGTAGCAAGCTGCCACAGAAAGGTCTGATATTCATTGGCATGGATCCCAATGCACCTACAGCCAAGGTGTATGGCCCCCAAGGAGGTTGACCAGCTGCTAAAAATCCCACACCTTTTCAAAAATCATGAAATCTCAAGGAAAGGGGCGCCCAAACATGAGAAACACATAGAATCAGTACCCACAAAAACATAACAACTTCTCCAAGCAGCGTGAGCAATAACGTGGATCAGCTAGGCATAACCAGCAACAACCAGAATTTGATAACACACTCCAAAAAGCCTTCAAACTGCAAACCAACACACTCACACTCCAAAATATACTAGAAAACATCAAAATCAACAATAAATGAAAGCAATATGTAAGCCATGACCATTGTAAGCTCAACTACAACCCCTGAGATGAAGCTGCAACACAATTCAGCTAGGAGAAATCTCGAAACTGGAAATGACTTGGAGGGGTTTCGTCCTCAAAGCCCAAGAGTTCAATCTGCAATCTGGCAGCACTTCGTTACATCAAAATAGCATAACCAAATGAGAGCAAGGAGGATGTATAAATAGGCTCTAAGACCCAGAAGTTAGAAATGCCTTTCCCTCCAAAGAGGGACGCCACCCTTTGGAGAAATATAATATTTAATTAAAATCACTTTAACCTTTGGCGTCCACCCTTGATATGCATAAATTCAACCTTTCCAAATGCTTAAGTCTTCAAGTTAGGCGCCCAACACATGAGTCCCCTTTTTAAAACAACTTAAGTTGCTTTCTCTAGGCGTGGGGGTCAAAAGGAAACATTTAACACATAAGTTATATTTGTCACTTTCAAACTCCAAAGACAGTGGATGCCAAAACTGCCAAAAGTAATTGGACTCAACAACTAAAACAGCCAACACTGCTAAAACTGGAAAGCCTGCTCTGAAATGTTGCCAACACCATTTGCCAAAAATAGCACTTACTAAAAATAGCATACTGCTAAAAATACTAAGTGACTCCAATCTCAAAATGAACACATTTCAAGTAGCCGTAGTGACTTACTAAAAATAGTAAGTACTAAAATAGACACTCCTAAAAATAGCAGTAACTGCCCACGGAGATTCTTAGAAAACCCAAAAAGACCCAGAAAGCATATTGGCAAACTCCAACAACAAACCCCTGAAAAACTGACGAGAAACCTCCAAGAATCTTGGAAACACTAAAAATTGCCTCCAAGTAGCCTACAAGTCTCTAGAAATAGGCTAACAGCCACTAAAAAGCATAGGGCTAAAATGGGGACATTACGAGTGTTTTCACCTTTCTTGAGTATGATTTTGGTTTCATTACTGCTTTAAGCAAGTTCATAATTACTGTTGTAATTTAAAGTTTAGATGGTCCTTATGGAGCCTTATTGATGCATATTATGCTCCATCAAGGAGGATGTCATATATAGTAGATATCATTGAACCATGTTGCAATGGGACCTCACTCGGAGCCTTATCAAGACTTTCCATTATCGTTGTGTCATGTCAATATTTGACTACTACTTTATAGGGACAAACACTATTTACTAATATCCTATTCTTAGATTGAGTTTGGATTGCATGGCAACTTGAGCCTAGGTATGTTTAGATCACCATGCTTGGAGAGATATACCAAGGAAAACGATATTCTTGACAAAGCCTAGCTAATTCGTATTCTTGTGTGTAAGAGAATATTTGTGTATAGAACCTTGGTGTTTTAGGAAGGTAAAATTAATATCATTGGCTAAGGTTTAATTAACTCCCTTGGGTGGAAAATCATATTACCCTTATTTATTAATTGGAAGAGGGGTTTCTTGTGTAGGAATCCAAGTGTATGTTCCTTGAGAGAATCCTTGTGAGGAGAACTGCAAGACTTCAATCCCATTCGGAAGTAGGTAAGTAGTCCTTGGGCAGAGGATGCCCTTGGGACCTCAAGTCCATAGGTGGAGGGTTAGGGGGGGATAACTCCAAGGTTTATGGTTGTTCCTAACTTGTTTGACCTTCCCTCTCCAATAGGCTTCAATTTAAGGCTAAAACTAGTATTAAATGGTTATGAATGAGTTAAGAAAACCTAATAACTTGTATTTAATACATAATGTGCTTCTAACTAGCAAGCAAAATGAAGTGAATGGATTTGACTAATTTATAGTTGGTATTTGTTTATTTGTACATGTTGAGTAGAGGCTATCTCATGTTGGTTCAATGTGATTCTTATGTGTTTATGAAATTCCACTCCAAACCTATAGGACTTTATATATAGGCTCTTGAATCAATTGTTTGTGATATACTTATCTAGGTCCATGTCATGCCCCCCTGCCACAAGTAACAGATCGCAGCCCCCATTTATAGTCTAGACAATTAAAGGTAGTAGCGCCCATGTAAATAGGTAATAAGGTGGCATTAATCTACAAAGGAGAGCAATCTTTAAATACAGCAATTCCACACTAAAATAAATAATTAATAAGTAGGCAAGTTAAGGGCAGCACTTGCGTAAAAGGATGTCTTCCTTGTTGGGATAACCAATTGAAAGGATGTGACACTCCCCACCATGGGAGATATAAAAGGAAGAACAAATGATTGGGGAGAGGCATCATGTGAATGTGATTTGGAAAAAGGAAAGTAAGAAAGTGAAATATAAGATATCTATTGAAATAAATATTGTTTTCAAGAAGAATATTAATGGGAAGTAAGTTGTAGAATATAAATAAGGAGTATCTATATATGTGTGTGTGTGTGTGTGTGTGTGTGTGTGTGTGTGTATTATAATTGCACAATGATATTTTTTTCCAATTACTATAGAAGATTCCATCAGCAATCATATTCGGAATCAATGTGAAATGTTTGATAGGAAGACGCAGCAGTACCGGTTCTCTCATCAAGTACACCAACCCCAAGATGGATGGACTGGAGGTCTTACAATACTTGTGGGCCATGGGGCCGAATGACTTGGAGGCTCATTCCGTCACCTTGGGCTTGGTTGAGGATGTTAGTTTTTATGATCAGATTAAATGCATAGAAAATTAATTCAAAAATCAGACAATAACACAGCAGATAACCTAGGAAAACCCTCCTCCTGAGGGAGAAAAACCCAAGAACAATATATCACTTATATTATTGAATCACCAAAACAAAGATCTCTTTTACAATAGGCCGATATGCAGGCCCAAATACATGCACCAAGGAGTGATGCAACACAACAATACAAAGAGACTATATCTTGATGAAATCTCAGCCACTAATGATGACAATCTGCCTTGAGAAGAACATGCACTTGATATGAATGAATATGATCATCGAATGAGAGCAAGGAATGGTAATATATACACAATGGATGGAGAGAGATGCAACCTTTCAATATCATCATGTCGGCTTCAAACAAGAGGCATGACTTTACAAACAATAAGTCGTCCTTCATAGAGAATTGCGCCTCCAAGAATAATCATGCCTCTTCTCAATAAACAAATATTAATTTATATTTAGCAAGTGACGTGGCCCAATCAAGAAATCATTCTTCACCAATTAAATAGCCGATAGGCTATAATTTAATTGGTTTGATCTGAACTGGAAGATGCGACCGACGCTATCCAATAAACATCAACACTCCCTCTCAGCTAGGGAGTATACTTCCAGCTACACAAGACATATCACCTCATCGTGATGTCTACCACAATGGCTACAACCATATGTGGAAAAGAAGAATATCACCTCATCGTGATATCAGATATCACCTCAATATGATATCAACCATGTATGGTATGTACAAGTGTTCATCACTTGCGTGAAGTTGTCACCTCAACATGACTTTCACCATGGCTCTCCCAGAGCGTGAAAACACAAGTACAAGAAAATCATCACGGACTCTCTAACGTGATGCTGTCATGGAGTCACACACATGACATCCACCGTGGCTCTCCCAGAGGGTGGAATCAAGGGATTACACCTCGAACTTCTCTTCACAAAGAAGAACTCATTAATTAAGGGATTTCACCTCGAACTTCTCTCACAAAGAAGAACTCATTAATCAAGGGATTTCACCTCGAACTTCTCTCACAGAGAAGAACTCATTACAGGCTATCACTGATACTGAGACTCTTTCTCAATTAAGGCTGGATTCTCCACCATACCAAGCTTATCTCGAAAGTATACAAACTTTATTCTAGAGAGGGGCTTGGTAAGAATGTTTGTCGTATGCTCATCAGTGCTAATATACTTCAACTGTATAGCCTTCCTCAATACCATATCTCTAATATAGTGGTATTTGATCTCAACATGCTTGGTTCTGTCATGGAACACAGGATTGACAGAAAGCTTCTCACAACTCTGGTTATCACAATGAATGATAGTAGGCTCCATTGATTGTCCAAACAATCCTGCAAGGAGCTTACGAAGCCACACTGCTTCCCGAGCTTCCATACAAGCTGCAATATACTCAGCCTCTGCAGTACTCAATGCTACAGATGACTGCTTCCTGCTGCACCAAGAAATCATAGTAGATCCCAAACTGAAGCAACATCCAAAGGTGCTCTTCCGATCTGTGACACACCCTGCCCAATCAGAATCAGTATAACCATGCAGCTCCAAGTCAGCATCTAAAAAATATCTCAACCCATATCCAACTGTGCCATGCAAGTATCTCAGGATATGTTTAGCCGCAACAAGATGTATATGTCTTGGTTCACACATGAACCGACTAAGTGCACTCACTACATGGCAATTATCTGGTCTAGTATTGACTAGATACATCAATGATCCAATCAACTGTGTGTATAGAGGATCCACCAGATCTAAACTAGCTGCAGCCTCCTTAAACATCTTTAGTAGGCTCCCTCTGAATCTTCAAGTTACTTGCATCAATCTTCTGACCTCTTCGTCCAAGAATTCCTGCAACACTTGCCTAGATAAATATTTTTCTAGTGCACACTTCTGGTACTGAAGAGAGTTCAAGGTTGACCTCCTCGACCTCATTGCAGATCACTCTATTCTGAATAGGTTTGCGGAGCTACCAATATCAAATCCAAATGACAGTTTTGAGCAATTTTGATCTTAGCAGCTGAAGGGATCCTCCAAGGGTTTAGCACCTAGCCTTGCAATACAGTAATCTTCACTTCTTCTCAGTGAGTTACAAAGCTCCCTCTTGATCACTGCTTCAGAGATTGCAAAGAAGTTTTTTGGAAGTGAACTCTCTCTAGCCATCAACTCAGTCTCATGGCTGCAAGTTGTGACTTCACGCTTGATCATTTCTTTGGTTGGCATGACTTCCTCATAAGATGCCTCAAGCTTTTCATCACTAAGCAATCTCTCATCACTTTCTTGCCCCTAGATCTTTCTAGAAGCATTATAAAGAGAGATTACTAACTGTTTATAACTATGCAAAGAAATATCAAGACTAGACAAGTTTTACTATCTCAAGATATGGCATGAACACATTAGAATTTATGAACAATATTTAAAAAAAACATGAATAAAGAAATCAACCTATGAGTGAAATATGTAGCAAATATTAAAAGATCAGAATAAGGGAGAAAGAAACTTATCTTTATTGAATTTTGATGTATCTTTCTTCCATCTTTTGCTCCTCTTGAGAGTGCTAATAAAAGACAATCTGCACAACACACATTATGCAGCCAGCATACTCAATATAGGACCATCCTTCTCAAGGCACCATTTGAGTCCATGCACATAGAGAATGGTATCAATGTGACCATCCAATCACAACGAAATTGCATTTCCCTTTTTCATCTCAGAGTCACACTAGAGATCTTCACAACGAAATGCAATGAAATGATTGACATCTCCAAGGGATCTTATGCCAGTGATCACTATCACGATTTTTACCAATCACACATGATTCAAGTAAACAAAGTTAGACCTGCACAACTTAGCAGATTGAACTTCATCCTAGATTTCAGAAGAATAAACAAAAAAATACTTATCTGATGAAATCAGACTCCCCTTTTTCAGGTCTGCATTTTTCCTTAATGTTGATTCAGTTTGGTACATAAGCAACAGTTACTTCTCACATATCTCACATAAACAGAAGTTTCCCAGGGAGTATTTAAATCAAAAAATGTGATTTGCTCTGCCCTTAGCAGTGGCGTCGCCTCTAACTAATTGTAATTATACTCTAAGTGACCAAGAGCTTTGTTAGTTGATCGACATCACATGTTCGATGCCCTGTCCTTAATTCATGCTAACGCATTCAACCAAGATTACAGATATCCGAATACTCCTAAAGTGTTGTACTTAAGCGCTATTTCAGGTCACACTTATGTTTCCTAAGATACCGAATCCCATCAAGAGAGCTACATAGATTCGTCCAGATGACCTGACACTCCTGATATCGGATTTTCATGAATTCTGAATTTGATAGATTATTGTCTATCATGCTCCAACATAGCAAATGTATATTCGAATAGAGATATCGCCAATCAAGACAGTTAGTAGAGAGTCACATTTCTGAACCTTTAAAGAAAACATATGCTTATAAGTAAGCCTAACTCCAGGGCGCTAACCAACATCATGAATATTGGCCGACTAGAGAACAGAGTAAAGACGACAAACATAGAACTGTCGGCAAAGTAGAATACAGAATGTTCGCATATGAGAAGAGATCGTCCGAAGTGACATAAAGAAATGTTGATAGGGCCCGAAATGTGGCGGAACTCTCTAGCAAGTATTAACTATTCTTTAACGAAAATGCATCCAGCTATGAGATTTGCACATTACCTTCAGAAATCCCAATCATGAAAACAAAAAAACTATAATATTCGCAATGTCACCATACAAGGGGCCCGATTAATTTCAAGATCTAGCACTGGCTTAAATAAATTTGAGTCATATGAAATGAACGCATCCCATATCCTCAATATTGGAATCCCCATGAATGACAATGTGACTGTGAATAAGAACTTCAGTCTGGAATATGAGAAACATAAAGTTTCGCCCCATCCAAATCTGCGACGATTCCTCCTTGATATGTAACAGTTTGAAAAGAGAGATATCGATCTCCTGATAGATAGACTTCAACTCGTGGCTCTTGAGACTTCTGTTAATGCTCGCAATCATAGAATACACTTGATGCAATGGTAACCACAAAATCCAAGTATGGTGCGATAGGATGCTCAAACCTGAAGCTAGATCTCGAGAATCATTAACGATTATGCTTCAAGAATATATATGCTCTTTGAATAATTATTGATAGCTTTTAATTGATGCAGCAATCACATTATAAACTCATGCTGCGTCAACTTGAAGCGTTGGCGGCCTCTTCATCAAATGTAATATATAGCGACTTCAAACACAAGATGCGAAAGAGAGCTCATAATCAACACAGATACATACAGCCCCAACAGACCCAACTAGCTATTCTCTTCTGAGAAAAAAACTCGACGCTTAATATTGTATACTCTTGTTGAAGGTGCGATGAATCTTCAGAATGGTGCGACCAGATATGGATGAGATCGCAAGTCCTCCACCATAGTCTGCCTGAAGATGATTCCCAGTGCATGTGATGACACCGGCCAGAGTTCGCTCTGCTAAACTCATCCACATAATTTGGCACTAGGATTGATTTGAGAAACCAATCATGGCATTGACCAAACCATATCGCCTTCTAACTGCTTAATAACTCTGATCAGATCTTGCATAAACCCGCTCAGATACCATTTTAGTTTTTATGTTCAGATTAAATGCACAGAAAATTAATTCAAAAATCAGACAATAACACAGCAGATACCCTGGGAAAACCCTCCACCTGAGGGAGAAAAACCCAGCAACAATATATCACTTATATTATTGAATCACCAAAACAAAGATCTCTTTTACAATAGGCCGATATGCAGGCCCAAATACATGCACCAAGGAGTGATGCAACACGGCAATACAAAGACTAAATCCTGATGAAATCTCAGCCACTAATGATGACAATCTGCCTTGAGAAGAACTTGCACTTGATATGAATGAATATGATCATCGAATGAAAGCAAGGAATGGTAATATATACACAATGGATGGAGAGAGACGCAACCATTCAGTATCATCATGTCGGCTTCAAACAAGAGGCATGACTTTACAAACAATAAGTCGGCCTTCATAGAGAATCGCGCCTCCAAGAATAATCGTGCCTCTTCTCAATAAACAAATATTAATTTATATTTAGCAAGTGATGTGGCCCAATCAAGAAATCGTTCTTCACCAATTAAAGAGTCAATAGGCTATAATTTAATTGCTTTGATCTGAACTGGAAGATGCGACTAACGCTGTCCAATAAACATCAATAGAGGACAGTCTCCTAACGTCCTATCAAACTTTTCCATCGGATTCCTAATGTGGTTGGCTATTGGAAATAAGCTATGAAATAGATACGAATGAACTTAGGATATTTTGATTTCAATAGAGATTATTTGTATATGATCATAGATCCTTGATATTAATGCTTTGATATTAATTAATTAAGATATTCTCTAAATTGTATTACAATTATGTAATTTTATAGAATTCTGTTGGTAAATGAATTGCATTTGTTGGAATTGTTATTTTCGGGCAAAATCAAGTATATTCCCAAAAGGGGACATTACAGTCCACTTGATCAGTATTGTGAACCCTATAATGTATGACCCCCACAACTATGAATCTCCAAGGTATTTGAGCAATGACGAGCAATCATTGGACCATGCCAATGATCGATGCCTAAGCTACTACAAAAATTATAAGCTAGTCACCATGCATATATGTGATGTATGCTCGAGATAGTCATTGTGTGAGATCTTGGGATTATGAAATGATATGACCCCTTTGTATTTGCATATGTTTGTGTACATTAATGATTGGGATGGAGCCAACACTTGATGGCAAATTGTTATGATTCTTTTATAATTGGACCAGTTGATAGCTTACGCTTAATGAATAGTCATAATTAAGAGATGAGATCAGAGATCTCATACAAGAGGAGAGAATGAACTCCCTCTAGCATTAGTCTACGAACTAAAAGCCTTTGATTCACACGAGGGGATGCATAGGCACGGTCATCGCGAATGAACCCCCAAGGTTTAGGTTTGGGTCTAGAAATGACCCTAACATCAAAAGCTTACCACCTTCTAGTGTAAGCATACGAGTGGTGCTATGACCCTTCTAGACTAGATGAAAAGATGCAAAATGAACAAATTTTCTGATGATATTCCTAATGGTTGGGAAAAAAAAATTGTAGTGTCAAAGGGGTGGATTTTACATAATGTAGGTAGTAGCACTAGAGATGAAGAACAAAGAAGTTGAAGGCTTCTTATGAGGCAAATGAAACTCCCAAGGTCGGCAAACTAAATTTGGTCATGAGAAAGAGAGTGAAGTCTTCACCACAGTTTCACTCGGTCTTGTTCTTACTCTAGTTTCTTAGGTTGCCACACCCATTCCTCTTATCCCTTCCAGTTCTTCAGTTCCCCCATCTGTTTCTATCTAGCTGAGAGATACACCTTCACCTTTTGCATCTTTGCTTCATGATCTTCATCCCTTGTCCCAACCCCCATCTCATCCAGTAAGGATATCTACCATAGATGAACCTTCTAAGAGTCAAATTGGGAGTGCTCTAGAGTGGGTGAAGACCTATCTAGCGAGGAAATGACGAGTTGTGACTATAAGGCCCCTAAATTTAGATGTTGTCTCTGCCATGATTGAGAAGGAAGAAATCCAAAAAGTGAAGTGATAGACTAGATTCAAGAAAGACAAAGAGGGGCACATCATTGCAAAAGACGGCTATTCCACTCACTGATAAGAATGTTTGACAAGTTTGACAAATGCAAGTCTCTGATTTTCAAATTTACTCAGACCAATTTAGAGCCTGCAAATAGATGGAGAAATATGGACATGTTGCAATCTGCAATGAATGCCAAGGAAAGAATCACAAAAGATAGAGAAGTCAAGGTTTCCATATCGTACATTTGATCAATCCCTTAGCCAAATCCAGCACATTAGCTCATAAATTGAGAAAAATAATCAGACGAGACAATTAGATGATTTGGTTTCATGCGCTCAGCAATGGATTTCTCAGTTCTGCAACAAAGGATTTAGACTGATGGATGAGCTGTTTAATTTGCTAAAGGAGATCAGAGGAGTCCAACAACAAGCGGTAGACATGGAGTACTATGACTCGATATTTCATCTTCTGGAAATGTCATTACATATTTGGAGCCCATTGAGTCCTTGGGTGTTGATAAATTGATCAGATTGGAATTCATTTCTGATTCCAAGGAAGAACTTCTTCCAAAATGGTTGGCATCTTTTCAAATGGTATAAGAGATTTGGATGCCTACCTTGAATGTTGTCAAAGAAGATGTCAAGAAGTTGCAAATTGCAAAGCAAAACATCATTGCCTGTAGCTCATATGTTTCTTGTTCACTTACAGAGAATAATCTGAAAAACTATGAGCTAGATTTGATCTACAAGAATTGATGAAGTTTGCACTAAAATTGTCAGTGCAAGAGGCAGAACTACCAGAGATCTAGGTTTTGCTTGAAGAAAGCAGAAGTTTTCCTCATTGTCAACTCAACAAAGAAAAAGTAATTTCCAATCCTCCAGCAGATGTTGCAAGAGCATTCATTGAAAGGTTTGACTGGCACTTGAGAAGAACAGTACACTAGCACCAGTTTCTCTGGATTCATCAGATTTATTAACTTGGGGGAATTCTCTGATTAGCTATTTTTAGCTAAGTCTATTTTTTATCATGTCTTATTTTTGGCAGTTTGAGGAGAGCCTCTTTATAGGCTGCTTTGATTTATTCTTTTTTTAAAATAGTTGTTTGCTTTAAAGTTCTTTCTTTCCTATTTTTCAATAGATTGGACTTTTCAGAGTTCTGATTTAAAAATTTGATTTTTGGGATAAATTAGTTATTTTCCTACATTCCAAAAATTAGATATTTTGTACAAGAAATCCTTAATGATAGTTGATGTTACACTTATGCTTCTTATTATTGTTAAATTGATCGTTTTTCATGTGCATGCGTTTGTGTTGAATAGATAACGTGTTTTCAAGGTTAACTTTGTTGATGTTTATAGCAGCGGGAGATATTTTTCTCTCAATTTAAAATAATAAATGTTGCTCAAGGCAGGTCAGCCTTTTGATGAACAAGAAATATTTTCTATTTTCTATTTCTATTGGAAGCCGACCTAGATGAAAAGTCACCTTGCTTTGTATATATACAAGGTGAAGTTCATTCATTACATCATCAATTCATTCTTATTCCAATTCGCACTTTCAAGAAGTTCGCATTTTAGCAGCAAATTGCCATCTTTAGAAGCAGATCAGATTGCAAGGAGTTTTATACTCAGTTCTATCAAGAAGAGATTTTCATCATTTATTGTATCAAGTTCGCCCTTGAGAAGGGTCTGATTGTAAAGCAGATTTCTGCTCTTTTTCATTCAATATATAAGAGATGTATTTTTGGCTGGGTTTTTCTCCCTCAAGGAGGAGGGTTTTCCTAGGGTATTTTCTGTGTTCTGTTGTTCATCATTTTATATTTCTACTTATCTTCATTTCTGGTCTAAAACTAACATGGTATTAGAGCGGGTTTAGAAAAGATCTGATCAGATTTCGCAAAGCAGTATCACTCAGATTTTTCAATACGTCATATACTTCAGATTTCGGTGGGAATTTCTGAACTCACCCTAGTTCTAGTTTCTGACTGAAAGTTTGGCAAGCTTGTGAAGTCTTTGAAGTCTCTTCAAGGAGACAATAATGGTTTACTTTGTTGTAGCTGAGGATTGAAAGTTTATATCATTCTGAGCTGTCAACATTTGAGGGAGTAATGACTTCCGCCTTCTTATTGTCGCCTCATCCTTCATGAATATTCAGGAATGCGACAATAAAGTCATATCTTGAAAGTATGCTCGATACATATATTTGAGCCAGTGGAGTATTTTTGTGCATGGAGTATTCTTTTCTTGGCAGTTTACTGTTTCTTCCGATACTCATCGTCAATAACACTATCTTCAGAAAACATTTAATGTGTAAATGAACCTGTGTGAAGTCCTGAGTGAATTGAAGCATTCTGGTGGTCGCCATCTTAATGAAGCTATCGCTCCTTAAAGATCTTCAAAGATTTTGGTAGAGTCGAGGGAGTATAGTCTTCTTCTCGGAAGGAAATACAAGGAAACTCAGATGATGGAAGAATCATGGTTATGCACACTTGTCGCTGAGTGCAGAGGGTTAGCTTGATTGTCGTGTCCGTGAAATCAGGAATAATCAAAGCTTGTCGAATTTGGATATGTCGGTGTTGTTACCATGCCGAGTGTTGTGGATCGTAGCCCGTGATGTTATCTCTTGAATGAGTCACAAATGTTGTGCTCTGAGGAGTCAGAGTAATCGAATGACATTAAAGTCAAGATTTAATTGAAGTCGAAATTGGAGTTTATGCTATGTGTTGTCGCAATTCTTCAAGAAACAGATATATATATCTGAGTATATCGTGGCGGTTCCTGGAGGTAATCATTATTCTTTAAAGGGAGTCTTTAATTTAAATATTGGCAGCATTATGTTTAGAGATTTTGTCGGTCCCACTGTGGGTGATTTGGAATCTATTTACAAACAAATAAATTGGAATTGTGGAGTGAAGAGGATCCTGAAGGAGTTGAATCATAGCATGATTGATTAGCTTGTAAGGTGGATCGAATAAAATTATTCATGGTCAGCGATTAAATCTTCTGATGTGGAGACTGAAGAAGTTGATAATATTATCAATCCATCATATCTTCATAAAGAACAGATTTTAATTGCTGCGGCTAGACATTAAAATGGAGCGATCATATTAGGGAGGCTGTGTAAAGTCACTTATTCATGCCACCAAGGGAGTCGGAGTCTCAAGAGAAGTTTCAATGATATTGGGGGGTGGTCAATTACTCTGCAAGACAACCATCAAACCATCAGGAGCTGCTTACAAAGTCAAAGCATCGAGTTGACAATATTCCTGTAGCAAGGACGTGAGCTTCGGCAGTGGAAGCGATTGATGCTGGGTCACGTAATCACCTGTGTGCAGCAGCTCATATTTTTCAATTTGTGGAAAGACATTCAACCTTGGCACAACCCAGATTCTATATTCTAGGCAACCTTTTTGGCCATTACCATTGGTAACCTTCGATGATGTACAGGATGATGACTGGAATGAATCCCGTGAAGTTGGAGGCACGCATGTTGGCCAGAATCGGAGGCTTATCAAGTGAGTTTCTTCTAAGAGTCGTGATTTACAAACTAGCGACATTGGGCATATTGTGAATCCTAAATGGGCACTCAATGGCAGTACAGATCTTCACTATTGGACGAATTGCTAGTTAAGTATTTTTTGTTTGTACCTTTGAAATCACTTTTGTCTGGGCTGAAATTCAGTTTGAGTTGTGCAGATCTGACATCGATTATTTGGATCGTGTGATTAGTAAAGGTCGTGGTTTCTTTTGAGTGGCGATCGCTGGCATAAAATCCTTTGGAGATACCATTCATTCATTGCGAGTTGTTTCATGCTAGTTGTGAAGATTTTTGAGTGTGACTTTGAAATGAAAGGAGAACTGCAATTTCGGTTGTGATTGGTTGGTCACATCGATACCATTCTCTATGTGCATGGACTGTGATGGTGCCTTGAGAGGCCTGGTTCTATATTGAATATGCTAGCTGCTATTAAAATAATATTTTTTATTTATTTATTAATGCTCAACTATGTAAAATATTGTAAAATATCTAGATAAGATCGTCTCTGTTGTCCGAGATCTTATCTGAAGTTTTTTTTAGAAACTTCCTTCTTTTTCTTGAGATAAGATCGTGTTCGATCTTATCCTTGTACATCTTGTAAATTATTTATTGAGCACATTGCTCATTGTTAATACATCGAATATTTTACCAATTACCTGTGTAACAGCTGCATAATGTGTCTGAGAAATCTGAGTTGAGCAGATTGTCTTTTGTTGTGCTGTGATTAGCATTTCCAAGAGAAGAAATTGAGTAAAGATGAAAGAAAGATATATCAGAATCAACAAAGATAAGTTCCATTAATTCTTTAATTAATCTATCTAATGATATTTGCTACATGCTTCATTTATATCAGGGGTAGTTTTGATTTCATGAACTATTATTAATCTCTTTAAAATGCAGGTTGGATCGAGAAGCAAATGGATGATGAATTAATTATCTGAGATTGCTTAAGGGATTCAAAGGGAGGAAGAGCTTGAGGCATCCTGTGAGGAAGTCATGCCGGCTAGAGAAATGAACAAACATTAAGACTTAGCTTGCAGCCATGAGACTGAGTTGGTGACACATAACTGTAGACATCTCTCGAGGGCACAAGGTTGGGTCAGCCTTGGATGGAGAGTTTGCATCAGCAAAGAAGACTGAGAAAGATGAAGACACTAAACAACGAAGAACCTATACAGATTGTCATTGTGATCAGTTACTTCGAAGAGGGAGTTAAAATCTGAGGATTCAAGGCTCAAGTTGAGAGCATGTTCGGGAAAAGGATTAAGGTTATGAGATCAGTCAATAGAGGGCAGTTCGCTTCCAGAGGATTTATTTGCAATCTCTGAGGCAGGGATCAAGAGGGAGATTTGTGACTTATTGAGAAGAAGTGAAGGTGTCAGCTAAGTGGGTTGCAGTGTTGCAATGCCAAGTGCTAAAGTCCTTGGAAGACCTCTTCAGTTGCAGAGAACGGAATTGCACAAGATAGTCAATCTGGATTTGACATTGGTAGCTCCGCAAACCTATTCAAAATAGAGTGATCTAGGATGAGGTCGAGGAGGAAAGTCCCAAACTCTCTACAGTACCAGAGGTGTGCGCTAGAAACCATTTCTCTAAGGCAAGTGTTGCAAGCAATCTTGGACGAGGAGGTCAGAAGGTTGATGCAAGTACTTGGAGCTTCAGAGGGAGTCACATCATCATGAAGATTTGTTGTAATGTATATTTCTTTGAGACAGAGAAATATGAAGTGAAAGCCCTTGTAGTGTATATTTTTCTGAGACGGAGAAATACGAGGTGAAAGCCCTTGTAGCGTATATTTCTCTGAGATGGAGAAATATGAGATGCGAGCCCTTGTTCATCTCTGAGACTGAGATGAGACGTCATGTTGAGAGACTCCATGACGACATCACGTTGAGAGACTTCGTGATGAACCCTTTGTACTTGTGTTTTTCCACACATGGGAGTAGCCATGGTGGACGTCATGTTGAGAGACTCCATGATGACATCACTTTGAGAGAGACACTTGTATGTGTGTTTCTTTCCACACATGGGAGTAGCCATGGTGGACGTCATGTTGAGAGACTCCATGACAACATCACGTTGAGAGACTCTGTGATGGACACTTGTGCGCATGTTTCCTTCCACACATGGGAGTAGCCATGGTGGATGTCATGTTGAGAGACTCCATGACAACATCACGTTGAGAGACTCCGTAATGGATTCTTGTACATCTCTGAGACTGAGATGTGGTTTTCCACAATTGGGTGTAGCCATTGTGGACGTTATGTCGAGAGACTCCATGACGAAGTTTACAGGAAAAATACCTCCCTAGCTAAGAGGGAGTGTTGATGTTTATAGCAGCGGGAGATATTTTTCTCTCAATTTAAAATAATAAATGTTGCTCAAGGCAGGTCGGCCTTTTGATGAACAATAAATATTTTCTATTTTCTATTTCTATTGGAGGCCGACCTAGATGAAAAGTCACCTTGCTTTGTATATATACAAGGTGAAGTTCATTCATTACATCATCAATTCATTCTTATTCCAATCTGCACCTTCAAGAAGAAGTTCGCATTTTAGCAGCAGATCGCCATCTTTAGAAGCAGATCAGATTGCAAGGAGTTTTATATTCAGTTCTATCAAGAAGAGATTTTCATCATTTATTGTATCAAGTTCGCCCTTGAGAAGGGTCTGATTGTAAAGCAGATTTCTGCTCTTTTTCATTCAATATATAAGAGATGTATTTTTGGCTGGGTTTTTCTCCCTCAAGGAGGAGGGTTTTCCCAGGGTATTTGCTGTGTTCTGTAGTTCATCATTTTGTATTTCTGCTTATCTTCATTTCTGGTCTAAAACTAACAAACTTGAAGTAGGTGTATGATATTAAGCTTTTATTGTTATCATTCATCCATCTAAGTTTCCACTTTAAATGCAACTTAACAGTTTCATCCTGGGATTATTTGTGATTGTTTGTCCAATCCATTATTCTATTTATAATCTTGAGTACATCTGTTTATTGGTTTCTGCATTTTGCTAAGAAACAGGTGTGTGGTTGTTAAGTTCAGTTGTAGTTAGATCTTATAAAATCTTGTTTGTGGGAAAGAACCATTTCAACTCTTGTGCTCAGTCCCGAGTCTGAAGATAGCCCTAGAATTTATTCAGTTATTTCATTTAAAGCAAATCCTCCCAAAGAATATTATAAAGTTTTAACTATATATCTTGTCTACAGCTTAGAATCTAGGGTTAGTTCAGTTTTTCAAGGAGCTTCCACTTACAATTTGAAGAGAGGTTCAGCCTCACATACTATTCTGTTGGTGTTGTTTCAAACGAGACAAATTATAATGCTAACACAATGGAATAGCATATTTTCCTCAATCCTAAAAATGAATGCTTACAAAGATAGAGACTAGCATTTTGGCATATGACTTGCTAATTTCATAGGCCCACTCCGTGTTGAACTTAAGTGTTAGAAATGTTGTCATTGATGTCAAAGGCATGTAAGAGATTGTTAGAGTTGTGTCATTGATGCCAAAGGAATAAAGATAGTGTTATAGACAGAGTCAAGTAGTGGGAAATTATAACGTTTGAAGTAAAGATTAATTCAGAGAATGTAGCCAGCGCATCACATAGAGAAAAGATATACACATAAAGAAAAGACAAATTGAGCCATTCAGCATACACAAATGGATCTGGAAGTGAATCAGTAAAGACGTGGCTCAAAGGAATATCGGGTGTTGTCTGATAGAGGTCGTGGCTGGCTAGAGACAAGAAACAAAAGAAGTTAAATGCGTCAAAGATGAAAGAGGCTCGGTTGAGTTTTTGGGAGTTCATATTAATTAACGGGAATATTGGAATATCAAAGAAATCGTGGGAGATCAAAGAAGTCGTGGCTTTCACAAAGGCATGAGATGGGCATATGTGAAGAATCGTTGATTTGGAGATGGATGTAAGAAGCGGGAAAAGATGTATCGTGGCTTGCATGTCTAAACGTGTCTATACACGTCAAGTGGTCAAAGCTATAAAAGATCCTATCCATCATCATATATTTATCTGTCACACCATCTAGCAAAAGGACAAATTGATAAATTCAATACCGATGCATATTTGAAGGGAAAGTTAATATAAAAGCATATGTATATATTAAGATAATCGCCCAGATAAATAGATCACTAATAATTCATGAAAGACAACGAATATTCAATAAAGAGTTGTGATTCAAATGAGAGCATCGATTAATAAATAAGAGCATTGTTGAAAAGGATCGAATGCATTATCTATGACTTTCTGAAGACAACATTTATATTTAAAATGGCAGAAATAATATTGGCAGCGATTTTTTATAAAAGACAAAGTCTATACAAAGAATATTCAACATGAATTAATTAAGAGATATAATTATTTTACAAGCCGATAACAAAAAGAGAATCCGTTTAATTAATATCGAAGGGAATATCTAGCGAGGATCTTTAAGATGATGATTTTGATATCATACAGGATTAAGGATAACAAACAATCACATTCAATTTACAAAAGGTGTGATTTACTTATGGAGAGGTGTGTTTATTGCAGACGCAAGTATCAAATGACGAGTTCTTGAAAGAATACGATTCAATGTAACTGCCGCAAAAATAATCTGTGTTTTGTAAAGACGCCAATATGATAAGGAGTTATGACTTTCAACCAAGTGTGGACCAATAGAAGATGTGACTCATCATTAAACAATGTTTGAAGAGATGCGTTTCTAAAAGAAATGTAATTCACTACTAAAGAAATCTTCTTTTCTAAAGAAGTGCGCTTAATCTTTGGAGATAAACAAATTCAGACTTTGTTTATGAAGAGGCAGATTTATGGATGCAAATTTGGGTGTGTCTTTTCATCAAAAGGTTGTTTCTCTTCAATTTGAAGGTAGGACCAACTCATTTTTCAGATGTGGGTGTGTGTGTAAGTGAGCATTCTAAATCTGAAGTCCCATCTCCTTGTGTGGGCTAATTGTGAGATCATTCATCACCAAAGGCAGATTGGAGGATTGGGATAATGCAGGTCAGATTGAAGGCATCATCTTGCAACCATCAAGTCAAGGTTGGTGCCTTGCATTAGGGGCTGGTGCTCCTTGTAGGTTGGTGCCTACTAAATAATTAAGAGGTTTGGGTATCCCTTGTAGGTTGCAGCCTACTAAATCATCTTCTTTGTAAAACAAGTAGGTTGGTGCCTACTTCTACTTGTAAAAGTCATTTAAAGTTTTCAATAAATTTGTGTCAACTTGTGTAAATTGATTCATATCAAAAGGTTGATGTTGATAAGAGTTTAAGTTCGTTTAGAAGGTTGTAATAAGCTTGAAGAGATTGAGAATTGAAAGTTTGATTGAGTAAATCTTTGTGCTCTTCATTAAGCTCATATTCTTTGCTTTGTAAATAGCTAACAGAAACATGGATAAATGTTCATACAAAACACTATAGCTACGAGTTGTAAAAATGATTTGTTTGGAGGCCAAAAAATATGCATTAAACCGAAGCTGACAAATCCAGTCATATTTGGGAACAATGCAAAACTCTGTCTGCATTTACAAAAGTTCAAGCAAAGAATATCAAGATGCTTCAATTTTTTGAAAATTTGAAGCTCAGTGTGGTCACATGAACACAAAGAACACAAGCAAAGGGAAACCTAAGCATCTTTCAGTCTCAAAAATTGAAACAAAGTTGAAATAAGCATTTGGAAATTCAACCTGTCCAGAGTTAATAGCTATAGGAGATGTAGATCCAGTAGAGGCATAACCATTTCCAGCATCATCCCCTGTGGCATCTGCAGAAAGCTCAACATCCTTATTCTTTTCCATTTCTCCAGAAGCTGGTGACTCGGTAACTGGGATCTCCACCTCTTCTATGAGCTGAAGCATACAAAATTAACATAATATATATATACCCATAAAGCCATATATATCAAAATGCTTAGAATTGCACTAAATCCTTCAAAACATCCAACCTTGACATCTAGCACAATTAAACAAAAATGAAATCAACTGAATACTTACAGAGGCCGATTCGATTGTTATAATTCCATGCAAATTTAAGCGAACTTTCACTTTGATCCTTGTTTTCTCAGATTTAGTAGCTTGGAAAGGACCAATCTGAAAACACATTATATTGTGCATTAGTCTCAATATATCAGTCCATCAAAACTAAAATTCTTAAACTTACCAAAAAATGCAAGAGAAGAGAAACCACTTAGTAAGAGAAAGAAAACAAAAGTGATGTTTCTAAAGAAAAAGGGACAACATATTGCTGTTTATCTTGTAGAATTATTGTCCTCCAACAGTCATCTATGACAAACTTTACTAGAGATCAACAAATACGAGTCCAATCCGACTTCCTCCATCTTACACCAGTATGATCAATATATTTTCTTCTTTTCTGAACTCATTATACAAACTTTTTTGCAACCTTAACCTTGCTTATAAAACACAAATTACACCTCACAAACTGATTGCAGGTTTTCATGCCAAAAAAATAGGCATGACTCACTTCTTATGTTGGCTTCCACCTATCCTCACATATCCTGCCTGACAGATGCCAACCTAGTCAAAAGCCCAATGCTATAGCCAAAAAGGTAACTTTTATGTTGGATTAAGCCTGTTCTAATAAACCTGCAATAACAAATCATATTTTACTGAAGCTAGCGCTACTCCAACAAACATTACTCGATTAAACAGAAAGCAAGTATGATCGAAGCAATGGCTTGGTACAATACAACCTTATCTTGCGTATCATTTTCACAAACCAAGAAAAAAAACATCATGAGACAGTCCCTAAAACCATCACCAGTTAGATAAGGACAGTACCAACATCTACTTTTTATCATAGTTCATTTAGTACATTTTTAAGACTATAGAGAAGAACTATTACTGCATAAGGAAATGATCCAGTGTAACAAGAGTTTCATTTAAAAACAAGTAATTCCTACAAGGACAACCTAATCTATGAGAATATTTATGAGACAACGATACTCATCCCAAACATGATATGAATGACCCACTGTAACAGAAATTTCATTTAAAAATTAAGTAATTCCTAAAGGGACGACCTAATCTATGAGAATATTTATAAGACAAGGATACTCCTCCCCAACATGATACAAGGTATTGTCTCCTCATTGTCATCTGAGTCTGACTTCTCACCATTATCCCTTGTGGCCATACCACTCTCATCCTCCTTGACCCTCTCCTCTTAGATCTACTCCTGGCATTGCTCCTCATCAGAGAAACCCATTTAGAATCCCCCATCTTGCACTGATTCATTTGTCTGGAAATTTAGATTGATCTCTAACATGTCACCTTGGGTCTTTTCTTTCTGTAAATTATCTCTTCCTTGCCCTGTCACTGTGTCCACTAAATCGTGTAACACCTCTCTAACCCTAGCCTAGGTAAGATAGCATTTTGATTTTGATTTGGTATTCTAAATGTTAAATGTTATCATAATGAGATTTGACATTGTTGATTAAGTGAAAGGTTATCATGATTAGCTATGCTAATACAATTAATTGATATATATGGTAGTTAACTGCAGTCAGGATGTAGTATGTGCTTCAGCTATGTATATATGTATATGCACAAGTACACCGTTGTGTGTGTATGTTTACAGGTACCAGGCATCGACTCCACCTAGCTCCACAAGTCTAAGCGTACCTTCCCTGACGGTGGTTAATAGGAGATACCCTTATCGTCGTACCTGGTTGAGTATGACTTGTCTTTGATTAAATAGTGCAAACCCTAGATACCGTGATTGGTAACGTTCCGGAAAACCTTAATCCCCTATGTGTTCGACCTGTGAAGAGTGTTTGAGCTTTTGAGTTAAATTGCATTTTTCCATAAATTTTAATATAGGAAATGCATTTTATGATTAAATGGGGGAATTTAATATTTAAAAAGGGTTAATTGGACTTACGTATATTCAGTTTGACCGTAATCACATAATTTGTGTGATTAAGTTCATTTAGGAAATTATAAGCATTATTTTGTTATTTAATTTTAAATTGCACTTATAAAGATCTAAATTGTGATTTTAATGCTGAATGTTGATTTATGCTATAAATTGAATGTTTAAATTATAAATTGGAAAAGGAGGAAATGATATCAAATAATATATTTTAAAAGGTAATACTTAATATTGCATTTTAAAAAGTGAAATGTAAAAATGAGTTCTAAAAAGGAAAATAGAATTCATTTTTGGCCTTAGCATATTTTGGAGAGAAAATGTGAAGGAAAAACCCTCTCTTTGAAGGAAAATTGATTTGTTCATTCTGGGAGCAATTGGGCATGAAATTGCATGGGATCAGATGCATTTGGATAGGAATGGGGAAAGGAAGTGATGGCTGCGAGCTCATGTGCGCTTGTTGCTTGTGTGCAAACATCCTCTCATTTGAATTTTTTGCTTGGGAATGGAGGTATTTTATCATTTCTTCATATTTACTTGATTTTAAATGTTTTGAATGATTCTAATTGCATTGGTAGTATGTTAGAATCCTTCCATGTATTTTATTTGAATCAAATTGATAGTGTAGAATTTATTTTGTGAATTTTTTGAGAATTTTCCCAAATACGGGATTACCATGCCCAATTTTTAATTGGAGGTTCAAATTGGTGTTTTTATGTTAAAACTGTTAATGATATTGCAGCTTCGGGTTCATCCTTCCAACCACGAGTGAAGACATAAATCAATATAGCCTATTGGCTATTTATTTATATGTATTATTTAATGAGAATATTCGCTTCTCTTGGCAACAATATAATTTCTCTTGGGCCGACCTTCCTTATGATTTGTATTTATTATTTGTAATTATATTATTGTATTTTGGCCGACCTTGTAATATGAAGAGGTGCGACCTCTCTCACACTTGTATATATACAAGGTCACCTTCATCTCTTTATTATCAAGAAAAGTTCGACTCTTCTTCCTTCATACAAGTGAGAATTCTTCAAGAGAAAAGGTGCGAATTCTTCAAGGAGCAGATTGCAAGTTCCTTCAAGTGCAGATCTGAGTTCAAGAGGAAGAACAGAGTGTTATCTGTTATTGTTGCCATTGCTGGTGCTGAATATTGGCCTTGTGATTGGCCTCATTGTAAAAGGAATTGTTGCCTTTGTTATATATAAAAGAGATATACTTGTTGCTGGGTTTTTCTCCCTCAAGAGGAGGGTTTTCCCAGGGTATCTGCTTTGTTATTGTCTGATTTTGAATTAATTTTCTGTGCATTAAATCTGATCATTAAAATTTACATGGTATCAGAGCGGGTCTATGGAAAGATCTGATCAGATCTTGAAAGCAATTCGAAGTCAGATCTAGCGCATTCTACTTGAGCCAGTAGAGTACTTTTGTGCGGGGTGCATTCTTTGGTCCTTCCATTGATTATCTTCAGAAAACTATTAATGTGTAAATGGACCCATGTGTGAACTGAAGTTATAGTCGCTACCCGATTGTCAGAGATTCTATCCGTCGAGCCTGGTGGGTTTATCATCCCGTTCCTGTAGTTTCCGATCACTCAGCATCAGATGGTATTCGACATCTGCCCAGGTGGAATCACAACAACTTGCTAGCAAGTCCTTAGAGGATGTGATGTCGTAGCTTCCAATTAGTGTCCGCCGTTTGTGATGGGAGTGCAGTTGAGAGGCTATGCGGATGTGTTGCGACCTCTAAGCATTCGACGCAATTAGAGGAATATTGTGCATCGGCTTCCTATGCATGAAAGTTTATGATAGAATTCCAGTATGACGCGTGCCAGGGGTCACTTGCAGACTGATAAATATAGACCTCTGGAGGAGTTGCATCAACATTGTTGAAACGCGCGCGATCTTCAGCAAGAGAAGCTCGAAGTCCAGAATCAGTTTCATCACTATCTCATCTTGCTATGTTGTCAAGCAGTTCTTCATTTATAATCTGGAGGCTCGATATTGAGATTGGGTGCTCGAGCAAGTTCTTGGATGCTGAGAATGGGTGTAATCGCTTCGATTTTGATATTATTTGGCTCTACTGTCGAAGGTCTCATTAATCGACCTATAGGTCTTACGAATCTCAGTCTTACCTTTAGAAAAGTCTAGTTTTGCCATCTACAAATGAGCACATCAAACCTGGCTCTCTTCATGAGTTTACTTGAGTTGTACGATTGATAGCAATATGAGTAGAAGTCTTCTGGCAATAATATTATCAAAAACTATGGTTGATTTACCTGCTGCTAGAGTCATGAAGAACTGAATCGAGCTGGGCAAAATCTAGTTGTCCGCACATTTCATCTTTTGTATTCGCAGACGATTCCAAGAGAGTCATATGATGCGGCGATCTCACCTTCCGGGCTCTGTTTGAAGAGATCTCAAATCACATAGTTATTCATGAGACTGGTGCAGGCTTCAGGAAATCATCATTCCTTTCTTTTTTGAAGTGCGCAGAGTCTACAGTGACATTGGTTATGTGTGACACCACTGAAAGGATGGAGCACAATATCGACAACGTCCTCCATTCGCAAGCGGTATCATGGTTCTATGGTTGCCGTCTATATTCTTGAACATATTTTCTGGCAAATTCGGGCTCATTGGCAGAGTTCTGTGATGGCATTATCTGGAAGTCTATGAACGTCTTTGCAGTCATGATGGACTTCAATGGTCTTCACGACCTTGCAGTCAAGAGCTCAACTATGTCAGATCATGCTGCTAATGGTTGATGTTTGAAATCAAATGGCTGCAATCAAATAGAGATAAGTATTTGTTTTTTTTTTTGTTGTTTATATTCTTTTATGTGAATCTCAGTCTGTTGAGTTGTGCAGATCTGATAAATCTTACGAGTGATGATCTTATTCATCTCCAATACTCTAGGTAATGCTAGTAAGCATGTTGCATAATCTGGTGGATTGCAGCTGGAAACGGAGTGCATTGTAAATTTGAGCAGTCATAGGCCTTGTTCAAATTTAACCTTGCCATGGGTCTATGTTCGAGTCATGAAGGTTGTGGATTGATCTGAGTGTAAGAGCAGCATACTGTGTTCAATAATTGCATCCATCAGAATATTAAAGAGATAAGTATTCTTTGTTTTGTTGAAATCGCCTTTCTAGGTTGAATTTCAATTACTTCATTTAGTTGGATCTTAGGAAAGAGAGTTAGTGGTTTCTCTTGGATTGTGTTCCTAACATAAGATCCTTTGAAGATTTCATTTATTGTAAGTTATTTCATGCTGGTTGTGAAGATTTCTGAAATAAAAAGAGAACTGAAATTTCGATGTCGATTAGTTGGTCACATCGATATCATTCTCTAATGCATGAACTGGGATAGAGCCTTGAACTCTTGGAGAGAGTTGGTTCTACATGCTAACTGCATAATGCATTCAAGAAATATGTAGTTGTTCAGATTTTTTCTTGCTGTACTGAGTTTGGCACTCTCGAGAGGAGTAAAAGATGGAAGAAAGAGTTATATCAAAATTATATAAAGATAAGTTTCTTTAGCCCTTCATTCTGATCTTTTGATATATTTCTCTTTAGGCTGATTTATTTATTCATGTTTTAATTTTATAAATTCTTATGTATTCATGCTATAACCTGAAATAGTAAACCTTGTATGATTCTAGTCTTGATATTTCTTTGGATAGTTATAAACTGTTAGTAATCTCTCTCTAAAATGCTTTGTGAACAGCTAGAAGCTGGAAGGTGATGAGAGATTGCTTAGCGATGAAAAGCTTGAGGCATCTTATGAGGAAGTCATGCCAACCAAAGAAATGATCAAGCGTGATGTCACAACTTGCAGCCATGGAACTGAGCTGGTGGTTAGAGGGAGTCCACTTCCAGAAGTCTTCTTTGCAATCTCTAAAGCAGGGATCAAGAGGGAGTTTTGTAACTCACTAAGAAGAAGTGAAGATTACTGTATTGCAAGGCTAGGTGCTAAATCCTTAGAGGATCCCTTCAGCTGTTGAGATCATAATTGCTCAAAGACTGTCATCTGGATTTGATATTGATAGCTCTGCAAACCTATTCAGAATAGAGTGATCTGTTATGAGGTCGAGGAGGTCTACCTTGAACTCTCTACAGTACCAGAGGTGTGCACTGGAAATCATTTATCTAAGGCAAGCATTGCAGGCAATCTTGGACGATGAGGTCAGAAGCAAGCACTTAAAGATTCAGAGGGAGCTTACTGAACCTAAAGAAGATGGTTGTGTTGCCGACTGGAAGAGCACCTCTGGATGTTGCTTCAGTTTGGGTTCAGCTATGATTTCTTGGTGTAGCAGGAAGCAGTCATCTATAGCATTAAGTACAACAGAGGCAGAGTATATTGCAGCTTGTATGGCAACTCGGGAAGCAATGTGGCTTCGTAAGCTCCTTGCAGGATTGTTTGGACAATTAATGGAGCCAACTATCATTCATTGTGATAATCAGAGTTGTGTGAAGCTTTCTATCAATCATGTGTTCCATGACAGAACCAAGCACGTTGAGATCAAGTACCACTACATGAGAGATATGGTATTGCGGAAGGCTGTACAGTTGAGGTACATCAACACTAATGAGCAGACAGCAAATATTCTCACCAAGCCTCTCGCCAGGATAAAGTTGTGTACTTTCGAGATAAGCTTGGTATGGTGGAGAATCTAGCCTTGACTGAGAAAGAGTCTCAGTATCAGTGAGCCTTGTTTATTGAGTTCTTCTCTATGAGAGAAGTTCGAGGTGAAATCCCTTGTTAATGCATTTTCCTCTGAGACGGAGGAATTTGAGTTGCAAGCCCTTGTTAATATATTTTCCTCTGAGACGGAGGAATTTGAGGTGCAAGCCCTTGTTAATGCATTTTCCTCTAAGACGAAGGAATTTGAGGTGTAAGCCCTTGTTTCCACCCTCTGAGCCTGAGTCATGGTGGATGTCATGTGTGAGACTCCATGACATATCTTGTACTTGTGAATGTCACGTTGAGGTGACAACATCACGCAAGTGATGAACACTTGTACACACCATAGTATGGTTGTAGCCATTATGGTTCATATCGTGTTGAGGCGATATCTAATATCACGTTGAGGTGATATTCTTTTTTTCACATATGGTTGTAACCAATGTGATGGGCATCATGTTGAGATGATTTGTCTTGAGCAGCTGGAAGTTTTCTCCCTAGCTAAGAGGGAGTGTTAATGATATTGCAGCTTCAAGTTCATCCTTCCAACCACGAGTGAAGACATAAATCAATATAGCCTATCGGCTATTTATTTATATGTATCATTTAATGAGAATATTCGCTTCTCTTGGCAACAATATAATTTCTCTTGGGCCGACCTTCCTTATGATTTGTATTTATTATTTGTAATTATATTATTGTATTCTGGCCGACCTTGTAATATGAAGAGGTGCGACCTCTCTCACACTTGTATATATACAAGGTCACCTTCATCTCTTTATTATCAAGAAAAGTTCGACTCTTCTTCCTTCATACAAGTGAGAATTCTTCAAGAGAAAAGGTGCGAATTCTTCAAGGAGCAGATTGCAAGTTCCTTCAAGTGCAGATCTGAGTTCAAGAGGAAGAACAGAGTGTTATCTGTTATTGTTGCCATTGCTGGTGCTGAATATTGGCCTTGTGATTGGCCTCATTGTAAAGGAATTGTTGCCTTTGTTATATATAAAAGAGATATACTTGTTGCTGGGTTTTTCTCCCTCAAGAGGAGGGTTTTCCCAGGGTATCTGCTTTGTTATTGTCTGATTTTGAATTAATTTTCTGTGCATTAAATCTGATCATTAAATTTTACAAAAACTGTGTTGTTGGGCACTTTTGGATCAAAAGGGTATTTTTACATTTTTTATTTTTGAACTTTAAATTTTAAGTTTTTTTCAAGCTTCATCAATGGTGGAACCTGGATATTTGTGAAAATTGGACTTTGTTTAAAAGTGGATTTTTTAGAATATTATTTCATATTATAATAGGGAATGATAGAAAATGCACATGAATTCTTTGAATGGGATCGTTTCGGATCCGTTTGCTTGTTCAAATTCCCAATTTGCTATTTTAGTGTAAAAATGTGGATAGTGTCACAAGAAGTGTGAATGCCTTGTGTTTCCGGATGTGAATTCCATTGTGAAAAGTGTGTTGTTGGGCACTTTTGGATCAAAATGGATCAAAAGGGTATTTTTACATTTTTTATTTTTGAATTTTGAAATTTTAAGCTTTTTCAAGCTTCATCAATGGTGGAACCTGGATATTTGTGAAAATTGGACTTTGTTTAAAAGTCGATTTTTGAGAATATTATTTCATATTATAATAGGGAATGATAGAAAATGCATATGAATTCTTTGAATGGGATCGTTTCGGATCCATTTATTCAAATTCCTGATTTTCTATTTTAATGTAAAAATGTGAATAGTGTCACAAGAAGTGTGAATGCCTTGTGTTTTCGGATGTGAATTCCATTGTGAGTTGCATTATTGCTTTGGCTATATTTCCTTATTCGTATAGAATGAGATGAACCCTAGGACTACGTACTAGAGTGAGTCATGGAAGTCATACATGGTTTATTGGATACCCCTGCATGCCTTTAGTGCTCTTATAGGCTAAGGATGTTTGGGAAGACATGACCGCTCGTGAAGCATGGGACTTGTGTAGTTGTGCATTCTTGTTTGTATGAAAGGATGCCAAGTTTCTATGATGCCATCCCTTTGGGCACACGTTATGACTCTCCCTATACTTGCACTCTAGCATCTAGATCTTATTTTTGAGTAGCACCCGGAAGATGTATGTTCCTTCCTCTTTTGGTGTTGAGTTTGAATACTATGTTCATGTCATGTGTAATGGCTTGTATGTCATTTAACTCCTCTTATGAGTGATTGGTATATCAATTGTAATGGCTTGTATTTCATTTAATTCCTCTTATGAGTGACATGTGTTGCATGTGGTTTCCATGTGTGAGTAGCTTGTATGCCATGTATTCCATATGTTGGAATGTTCTCTTACTTTGTGTTCGATGCATTAAATGCCTTATGTAGTTGCATGAATTCTACTCTTATCCCTTGTGTGAATTGAGTTGCATTGACATATATGTTAGTTTCCCCTAATTGGGATGCGTATCATTTATCTTGAATGAAGTGTATTCATTGTGATTGGCATGTGTGTAAGCCTACACCTTTGTGCTTGAACCTTGCTTGAGTGTTTGGGTCGTGTGAATATCTCCATGAGCACAGGGTGTGGACCTACGGGTTCCACATGGTTGGGTGGCGTTGCAAACCACCATTAGGGACCAGTGATCTCGGCATGGTGGATCTACTTCGAGTTTGTCCTCTTCCTTTCGTGCTTTCATGTCTCCTTCTCTTCATGCTTTCTTATTAGTGTAAAGATTATAAATGTATAGTTCAAGGACCTTGAGTCCTAAGCTTGTAATTCTAATATTGTTATTGGACCTTCCTCATGAAGGATGTTGTAATCAAATGATATTGAGAATAGTTGTATGCTTTGATTAGACTAGATTTGGTGACTCAGTGTGGGTGTCAAGCACCTGATTATTATTGGGAATGAATTGAAAATGCACAATAATTCTTTGAATGGGATCGTTAGGAATCCTTGTTTGGGTTTTAAATTGAATTTAGCTATTTCCTGTATGATGTGGAAGTGTGTTGTGAAGTGTGAATGCGTTTAAGCGTGTTTCCGTTCGGATAATTCCATTGGAAAAGTCTGTGTGACTTTTGGATCAAAATGGATCAAAAGGGTATTTTTACATTTTTTATTTTTGAATTTTGAAATTTTAAGCTTTTTCAAGCTTCATCAATGGTGGAACCTGGATATTTGTGAAAATTGGACTTTGTTTAAAAGTCGATTTTTGAGAATATTATTTCATATTATAATAGGGAATGATAGAAAATGCATATGAATTCTTTGAATGGGATCGTTTCGGATCCATTTATTCAAATTCCTGATTTTCTATTTTAATGTAAAAATGTGAATAGTGTCACAAGAAGTGTGAATGCCTTGTGTTTTCGGATGTGAATTCCATTGTGAGTTGCATTATTGCTTTGGCTATATTTCCTTATTCGTATAGAATGAGATGAACCCTAGGACTACGTACTAGAGTGAGTCATGGAAGTCATACATGGTTTATTGGATACCCCTGCATGCCTTTAGTGCTCTTATAGGCTAAGGATGTTTGGGAAGACATGACCGCTCGTGAAGCATGGGACTTGTGTAGTTGTGCATTCTTGTTTGTATGAAAGGATGCCAAGTTTCTATGATGCCATCCCTTTGGGCACACGTTATGACTCTCCCTATACTTGCACTCTAGCATCTAGATCTTATTTTTGAGTAGCACCCGGAAGATGTATGTTCCTTCCTCTTTTGGTGTTGAGTTTGAATACTATGTTCATGTCATGTGTAATGGCTTGTATGTCATTTAACTCCTCTTATGAGTGATTGGTATATCAATTGTAATGGCTTGTATTTCATTTAATTCCTCTTATGAGTGACATGTGTTGCATGTGGTTTCCATGTGTGAGTAGCTTGTATGCCATGTATTCCATATGTTGGAATGTTCTCTTACTTTGTGTTCGATGCATTAAATGCCTTATGTAGTTGCATGAATTCTACTCTTATCCCTTGTGTGAATTGAGTTGCATTGACATATATGTTAGTTTCCCCTAATTGGGATGCGTATCATTTATCTTGAATGAAGTGTATTCATTGTGATTGGCATGTGTGTAAGCCTACACCTTTGTGCTTGAACCTTGCTTGAGTGTTTGGGTCGTGTGAATATCTCCATGAGCACAGGGTGTGGACCTACGGGTTCCACATGGTTGGGTGGCGTTGCAAACCACCATTAGGGACCAGTGATCTCGGCATGGTGGATCTACTTCGAGTTTGTCCTCTTCCTTTCGTGCTTTCATGTCTCCTTCTCTTCATGCTTTCTTATTAGTGTAAAGATTATAAATGTATAGTTCAAGGACCTTGAGTCCTAAGCTTGTAATTCTAATATTGTTATTGGACCTTCCTCATGAAGGATGTTGTAATCAAATGATATTGAGAATAGTTGTATGCTTTGATTAGACTAGATTTGGTGACTCAGTGTGGGTGTCAAGCACCTGATTATTATTGTCATTTCCATTCTAATTGTTGCATAATAGATGAATGGATATAGGAATCTTGTTTGGGTTTTAAAATGAATTTAGAACCTTATGATATCCAACTCTTGTGTTGTGAGCGTTTAAGCGTGTCTTGGGGTTTCGGTAGGAGTCTGGTGAACTCCGAACACATCTTATAAGATGTTAGACCTCTCTTGTGACGTCTTGTTTTGTCTAGGAAGGTCTTGCGAAGGCCTGTAAAGTCCTGTTGGGGTGGAGACTCCTAGTAGACCTTTCCTAGACTGTTAGTGTTGTCTTGTAGCGTTGGCTCGCGTTGCAAAACCATTAGTCTTCCGCTTGTGCGTCTTAGAGCTACGATCGGAGATCGTTAGCTAGAAGTTCATCTAGTGATCCTCTTCATGTGTAGTCACTTGACCTTGTGTTGATCAGCTTGGTTGGATGTGGGTTGGGGGTCGATGATTCCCCCATCCCGTCCTCTTGTAGTCTTGTGAGAGAGAGCTACTGTAGATTTTAGTCACTCATTGTAGAGATGTCAATCTCTCTCCTGTTGCTTCCTTGAGGTGAGTTGTTCCATGTTGGTAAGTCTTCCGCTGTTATCACCTTGCCTGTGCAATGGTGTGGTCTTGTGCAGTTGTTCTACAGTGTCATTGTGTTCTTATGACACTTGTTTGTGCACATGGTGTGCAGTTGCGACATGTCGCATTGTTAGCGTTGTTGGTCGTTGTTTCAAAAAAAAAGTTGTTTGGTCGGGTTTCGGCTTGGTCCTAACTGATGGGTCATTACAAATAGGGACTTGATGTAGTTCAAACTCAGAAAGTGCATTTTTTTCCTCATAGGCTAAGCTCTTCTTTATTTTTGGCAGTCCAAGATTGTGTAGGGGTGTAGACTACAACTTAGCATTCCCTCCCTCTCCTACCATAAGGATAGCTCACATAAAAATGTCATATACTAAGCCAAATGCATATAATTTCATACTTTAATACATACTTTATCTTTGAGGACAAGAGCGCTAATAACTATAAACTTTGTTGTCCACAAAAACCTTGTGTATAGGATAATATTGGAAAGTGTCTCATTTGACCTATTAACTTGCAACATTCTTGAGATATATGATATAAATTCCCAACTATGGCATACCAGTCAAATCTCTTCATCTTCATCATCCTTGTGGGTCTCTTCCCTTTTAACTTTGTTCTCAAACTTCCATCCAGTACATAGCAGGCCCTAGGACTCTATAAGTCCATTGCTTCAAATAAAACTTCAAACGTTCACCAACCATGAAACTTGACTTGGATGTCATCAAGTAATAATTTTTTTAAAGTGTTGTCAAGATGACCTAAAGAAAGAGGCCCTCTTATCAAAAATTGGCATTTGGGGCACATGATGGATCCCTACCTTCTACAAACACTTGGCCATTGGAAGGCCTTGGTTGGCCTTCCACCTATGGTAGATACTAGATACAATTGATGGAGAGAAAATGAAACTTTCGCTCCCTCAGGATTGTCTTTGTTTTCTTCTGTCTTTCCTCTTAGCTCCTGTTCTTGCTGCAGTTAGAGTATGCATACAGGGTTCTGGTATGCCAGTACAGCAAAAAAATATTGGGTATAGTATGGCTGGGTATGGCTATAATATATATATATATATGCAAAAAAAATTAAGAATATACAGAATTGCAAATATATTTGATATATTATATAAAATATTATATTTTATGATAATAATGACACTTGAATCTTTGACAGTATAATACTTCATCATTGGTCAATGATATTATGATAGTGATAAAGATAATAGTCTAAGTTGTTGGTTCTAGTCTCCACTCCTAGACCCCCTCATTGTAATCAAATTTCTTATGTGACATGAGATCCCAATAATTAGGTATTTGGCACATTTTTCTTTATAAAAATGGCTTTTTAAATGATTTTTTTTCTTTTGCCTCTTGTTTGAGCAGCACTTTGGTCCCCTTGGGTTCACCTGGAAGCAGCTCGGGTTGGCCCAAGGTCCCACCTATGCACCCCAAGTTCACTATGGGTCCTCCCATACCTAGGCAAACCCAAGCGACTCCCGTCGCAAGACCAATACCCAAACCAATTCAGTATGCGACCAGGACCCCAAGAGGGTGTACCCAATAACAAAAACACTGAGTACAATACACCCCTAGCTACTACTTATCCTAGAAGCCTTGCCCATGCCTTGAGCAATGGTTAGTGCATATTTGAATCTTCTAAAAATCCTCTAAGAAAAAAGAATAAGTCTTTGGTACTTTCTCTTCTTGAGGGTGTACCCAATAACAAAAACACTGAGTACGATACACCCCTAGCTACTACTTATCCTAGAAGCCTTGCCCATGCCTTGAGCAATGGTTAGTGCATATTTGAATCTTCTAAAAATCCTCTAAGAAAAAAGAATAAGTCTTTGGTACTTTCTCTTCTTGATGTCTACAAGTCAATACTGTGTTAATATCTACTCTCCAATATATAGACGCTTATCCCTTGAATGCTTTGTGGAATAAACCACCGCTCTCTAAGTATTTTGTTTCTAGGAAAATGGTAATTATCATCTAGTAGCATGAACCACCCTCACCTACCTCCTTGAGGTGTCCCAACTTCCTCTGAGATTTCATGAGCTTAATGTTTAGTAGAGAACTCAGGTTTGACATGTCATCAAACAATTAGCATGCAGTGTACCTTCTAACGGGTATTGGTCTTCCGGAAAGTAATTTCAGGAATGATTTATTCTCAATTCCTTTCCATCATCCTCTTCAATGTACAACTGATTAAAACTTGCTCCCTCACTGTCCTATTCACTCAAAATTTGAATTTTTTCATTTTCTTTTGCTAATTCAATCTTGGCACTATACTAGCATTTTGGCAAACAATTTGTATGTGTTATATACCTAATTAATCATGGTAAGATATTAATCGTTAGTATCAAGAGACACAATCTGTCGGCTTCTTTGGACACATTATATCAAAGATATAAATAACCTATCACACTATTCATTCCTTCTCACTTCCCAAATTATTTTACATTTCAGTATGTAAATATATTCTATATTTACTATGCGTAAATACTAGGAGTGATATCAAACAAAACCATCCTACGACTTTTCATTTGCAAGATTGTTGTCAGCTATTGCCCTTGGAACTTAGACCAGTGATTCAATTTAATTTTGAATTTGTCCTCAAAATATTAATCCTTTCCCATGGCTTAAAATTCCTTTGGCTTGACCAGTGGACTAACTTTTAAAAAAATGTTGCAACTCACTTAAGTTTGTGGCAAAATTCAATAAAAGTTTTAAGAAAATATATAAAAAATACAATATATTTAAATAAATAAAGAATACAACCTATGCTAAATTCTCTTCTGTCCCAAAACAAATTTAGTAAAATTAAAAATTATACACAAAAGACTCTAGAACTCAACAAATAGTTACACAGACATAAACAAGGTAAACGATGAAGAAACTAGAAAAGAAACAAATTTTAAAAAAAAGCACAATGTTTAATCCCCACTTTAAAGCATCCCATCCATCCAGCAGCCCCACTGCTTTAACCACAAACTTCTGCTGCTTGTTCCCTTACCCAGTCTTTTCCAACAGTTACAAAAGACATGTCCCCTGCTAAAAAAACATTTCCTTAGCATACATTTAAACAAAACAAACCAATTTTGTACAATTAGTCTTTGTTAATAGTGAGGCATCTTTTACCACGGAACCTCAACACAGTATTGCCGAAATTTTAAAAAGACACTCCTGTGTGGGACAAAAAGCCATTGGGAAAGGACATGCTTGTCTTATTTAAAGGTCCTAACCTTTAAAAAAACTTTGGTTTTTTTTATCGTTCTCTCAGCAAGGAAAAATGAAGCTAACACATGGTATTAAGTTTTAACTATTAAGGCTATTATAAGAACTTTGAGGCAAGATTAATTGAATAGAAACTTAACTTGAGTAAAGTCAAAGGATAATCTGATAAAGGATTATTTTAAGTGAAATAATATCATTTAAGTGACAATTTTATTTTATTTTAAATTGATATGAAAGGTCCTTCTATTTACCAAACATTTACAAATATTGATGGGCCTAAAGTCAAGTACCAAAACTCAACAGAGAATACCTAATTGTAGTTGATTGGGAAAATTAAATACAAATATAAATTGTAATGAATGTTATCAACTTATGACCAATGATGTTAATAAAATAAAAACTATAGCATCATATTGGACAGAAATGCTCTTCAATGGACCATTGGTGGTATCAAGAAAGAGAGTGCAATGACAACCAGTATTAGCTCCATTGGCCAGCCCACCTTCAAAACCGACCCAGATTCACCTATCTAGAGGCATGTACAAATGATACAATAGATTTGAGACGGTGGGACATTTGTTTGGATAGGCAGTGTTTGTGATTAGAAGTATATTGGCCTATATAACCAAGTATGATCCACTTTTACTAATGATTGAGAAGATGAAGTCTATAAATGAAAAAGAGCAAGATCCTAAAGAAGCTTTCTTCGACAAGATGCATTCAATTTGTGATGAATGATGAAATTCTACATTGACTCCCAATTTTACAACAATGAAATTCTTTTAAAGACATCAGATTTCCACAGCCCATAATGTTTAATTTATATAGTTTTTGGATTCACTGTGTATAATTGTTTTGCATCTATGCTCCATGGGGACGCATCCCTTGTGTTTTTATGCCGTTTCCCGTACCGGGTACGAAACGGGGACACGGGGACGGCTAGGAAACGTCCCCTAGGCATGCCCGTTTGCCCTCCAAGTACTCGGTACTTCCAAGGGACGTAGGGTACTTCTAAAAGTACTCGAAACTTCCCAGCCGTCCCTTATCTGTACCGGGTACTTTTAGAAGTACCCTATGGCCCAGCAGCAAAAAAAACACATTTTTTATAAAAAATTAAAGTTTTTTAAAATGAAAAAAAGGCATAGGCGGGCCCACAAGGGACGCCCCATGCCACTTAACCTAATTTATGCCTTATATATGCCCTAAAATGAGAAAAAGCAACTCATTTTTACATTTGGCTTGTGAAGTGAAGGAGAGCAAAAGAAGAGCAACTGAGTGAAGGATCGCCAAACTAGTCAGTATCGTCAGACTCCAGCCTTACGTTGGGATGTTAATCCCAAAAATGCTATGCAAATTGAGGAGAATGCACATGAGGGATTGGTTGGGGTTCCATTGGTTGAGGCAGATCCTTCTATTGACATGGACACTGACACTAACTTAGACTCGAGCTCTAATGGCGAGGGCGATGCTGATTTAGACCTACCTTATTAGGGACCTTGGATGCATGTCATGGAGGACTTGGATTTTGGGTTTTTGCAATTATGTTCTTTGATATGATACACTGACACTAACTTAGACTCGAGCTCTAATGGCAGGGCGATGCTGATTTAGACCTACCTTTGCTGATTAGGGACCTTGGACAGCGATATATTTTCTTAGTTTTATGTTTAGCATGTCATTTCATAGTTGAGACTTGGAGCCTTTGGGCATTTTGGTTATAATTATCAAACTTTTATATGATATGTGTGCACATTGATAATGAAAAGCATTTGAATTTTGTTAATTTGTTTGTCGATTCTCGTGTGAAATCTCAATTCAAGTCTAATGATATGTATTAAGCTTATACAAATGTCTAGAATGAATGCTTTATCAATGTTATGCTATGAACATTTGAAATTTCTATATATTTTTAAAAAATTCCCTATTTTTTTATCAGCCATCCCCTACCATCCCCTAAAAAATGACCAAAAGTACCCCCGTACCGAAAACTCGTCCCACCGTACCGGATACTCCCCGTCCCCGAAACCTCATGGAGCATAGTTTTGCATAAACATTTTGGATCACACTCCGTGATTCATCATCATGATAATTAAATTCCTGCCATGCCATCAAGGGTGCCACTATACAAAGATGCAAAATTCAACAATGGGTATAGGAAAGCACTTACTAAACACTTCCCCAATCCTCAAATGGATGATTCAGTTACAAATGAGTTTATTAATTTTGTAACCTCCAATTGTCAAAGTGTTTCTACTCTTCGTGACAAGAATAGGAAGGATGCTCACACTTGGTGATACCTCAATGGCTATACATCACCACACCTCTAGACTCTTGCGATCAAAATTCTATTGCAAGTTTCTTGATTTTTAGTGCACTCTCAAAATTTGAATTTTTTTAATTTTTGAATTAATAAAATTACTAGTTTCAAATTTAAAATTTGATTTACAATTTTACAACTATAACTCTCTCACTTTACCTCAATAGGTTGCTAGTTCCTCTTTATCTAAGTAGAATTGGAGTACATACTCCACCCACTCAATGCAAGGAACCTATTTAGCAGCAAATAAGGCAGAGGAGCTAGTTTATGTGCATTTCAACTTGTGCCTTCTTACTCGCCAACAAAATGAGTACAAGGAAGGGGGTACAAAGTTGTGGGATGTAGATCTAGAGTGAACTGACTTGGATTTTTCTGCTGCCACACAATCTTCACTTTTTGAGGAGTCAAATACCAAATGTACTTTTACTACAAGTGGCAGTGGGATTGCAGGTCATTCTTCTAATACATTTACACCATCTAATGTCAATGATGATGAAGATGTTGATCTTCATGATGACCCATATGATGCTGATTACTAACTGTATTATTTTAATATTGAACAATGAATATCTATAATGACATTCAAGTTTTGGAAAATTGCTATTGAATTACTATTATTGTATTTAAAATTTGTAATATTTATGGTGACTTTGTTTAGCAAATGCATATATACAGTATTCTGAACTTAATTCCTCATTTGAGGCTACAAATATGCATGTGTTTATTATTGTTATATGTTTTTTGAATGGACAGACCCAGAACATACCCAGCCCAAAAGTAAATATGTCGTACCATACCCATGTACTCAAGTCTCATACCCATACCCAATTATAATTACGCAACTTAGCTCCCAATTAATATAGGGAGAGAATTGAAGTATGAGATTAATTTGCTAACAATTTGCCTATGATTGACTTCAGTATGATTGAGAATAAAGAAGATAAACAATGTGCAAATAAATTTTGCTTGAATAGGAATGAATTATTTTTTTGGACCAAAATGAAAAGAATGGTGAGCCAATTTGATCATGTGAGTAGTAATAGGAAGGACAAAGTAAGATCCATAGCTTGGACACTATCTCGAACAAAATGCTCCTCTTGCAAGCAGAATAAGGAAGGACTGAGCAATACAGCAAACTATAGTTACTAAATGTCCCCCATTGTGCATTTTCAAACGAATTCTATCAGCATCAGAGGAGCTAAATCATTAGGAGATTCATTTATTTGGCATAGAGCAAGTAGGTTTAGCGTAGGAATGCTTTCCTTCCCAACTATAATTCTAGTTCTATTGAGAACAACTCAACTCAACAACAAAACTCAGCTCTAACTATAGAAAGGGGTGGGGCCTCAACTCAATCATTGAGCTAGGTTGAGGGCTCCCCACTACTTCAAATAGGGACCCTACCTAAAGTTGATTGAATGCTCTATAAATGCAACACGATTGACCAAGTTCCTCTCCCTCAACTATTCCCCCACCTAAACCACCTCACCTATCAATAAAGGGATTTGGTTTACATGGTCTAATAATCATAGTCATACCAAGAGAATATAATCTTAGATTAGACAAATTCTACATCCATAAAAATTTCCTCTAAGCTTGTAGATCTATTAGCAACAATGAGGTATTGATAACTCCATGCACTCTCTCTAACCACAATCCCATTGAGATTTCCATTCTAAGTAGAGGAGATTCTCAAGCTAAAGCTAGTAAATAGGAGGGAACTTTTGTGCTCAATGTGTGTTTACTTGAAGACAAGGACTACCTCGATGGTATTTAAACTGCCACAAATTTGATAAGGGGGTTTCCTTTATTTCTTCTTGTTAGTTTTAGACTAGAAATGTAAATAAGCAGAAATACAACACACTAAACAAAGAACACAGCGAATTACCCTAGGAAAACCCTCCTTCTCAAGGGAGAAAAACCCAGCAAAATATATCTCTTATATATTGAAAGAGCAGAAATATGCTTACAACTCAGGCCCTACACAAGGCCGAATTTAATACAATGAATAATAAGACCTCTCCTTGATGCAAAGATACAAACAAATATGCTTCCCCTTGAAATTTAATCTGCTGCTACAAAATGGCGATCTGCTGCTTGAAGTGCGAACTTCTTCTTAGAAATGAGAATTGAGATGAGAATGTCAATGAATTGATGTTAAAATGAGAGATCTTCACCTTGCTTATATACAAGTTTAGGCGACCTCCTCTCTAGGTTGGCCGTAGAAAATATAATATTATTTGAAAACCAAAAGGCCGACCTGCCTTTTATTTATTTTATTTTGGAGAAAATATCTCCTGACGCTATAACATTAACACTCCCTCTTAGCTAGGGAGGTATTTTCCAAATATCCTCGTCATGGAGTCTCTCGACATGACGCCCACAATGGCTACACCCATTTGTGGAAAAACCACATCTCAGTCTCAGAGATGTACAAGAGTTCATCACGGAGTCTCTCAACATGATGTCGTCATGGAGTCTCTCAACATGACGTCCACCACGGCTACTCCCATGTGTGGAAAGAAACAAGTGTTCATCATGGAGTCTCTCAACGTGATATCGTCATGGAGTCTCTCAACATGACATTCACCATGGCTACTCCCATGTGTGGAAAGGAACACAAGTACAAGGGTTCATCATGGAGTCTCTCAACATGACATCCACCATGGCTACTCCAATGTGCGAAAAGAACCACATCTCCGTCTCAGAGATGTACGAGGGATTTCACCTCATATTTCTCCATCTCAGAGAAATATGCATTATAGCAAAGCTCACTAATGTTGAGTCTCCCTCTCAGCAAGGGTGACATTCTCCACTACTCCAAGCTCGTCTCGGAAATATGCAAACTTCACTTGGGAAAGAGGCTTGGTGAGAATATCAATCGTCTGATCATTAGTGCAAATGTACTTGACTTGAATTGCTTTCCTTAGTACCATGTCTCTGATGTAATGATACTTGATCTCCACATGCTTTGTCCTATCATGAAACACTAGATTTACTGAGAACTTCACACAGCTTTGATTATCGCAATGAATCACAATCGGCTCCAATGTTTGACCAAACAATCCTTCAAGGAGCTTTCAAAGCCACACTGCTTCTCGAGCTGCCACACATGCTACAATATATTCAGCCTCTGCAGTGCTTAGTGCCACAAAAGTCTGCTTCCTGCAACACCAAGAAATCATGGCAGACCCCAAATTGAAGCAACATCCAAAGGTGCTTTTCCTATTAGTTACACTCCCGGCCCAATGAGAATCAGTATAGCCTTGTAACTTCAGATCTTCACAAGAAGTATATCTCAAGCAATATCCCACAATGCCACGCAAGTATCTCAGAATGTGCTTTGCTACAACTAGATGTATTTGTTTTGGCTCACACATGAATTGGCTGAGAGCACTCACGGCATAACAAATGTCTGGTCTAGTGTTGACTAAATACATCAATGATCCAAATTCCAATCAATCGTCTATACATGGTGGGATCTACCAAATTTGAATTAGCTGTTGAGTCACTCAACTTCTTCAAATTTGTCTCCATAGGTGTAGTCATGGACTTGTAGTCCATCATCCCAAATCTCTTCAAGATGTCTATAGCATATTTTCCTTGACTTAGAATAATCTCATCAGGTCTTTGCCACACCTCCAGTCCCAGGAAGTAATGCATAAGACCAAGATCCTTCATCTCAAACTCGAAGGCTAACTCTTTCTTGCATTTGACAATGAGATACTCTACTCCAGTGAGAAATAAATCATCAACATAAAGAACCAATATCAAAGCCTCACCATCAACTATCTTGAAGTAAAGATTGGAATCTGCATCATTCTTGGAGAATCCCAAGCTCATCAAATATCTATCAATCCTTTCATACCATGCACGAGGTGCTTGCTTAAGGCTGTACAATACCTTCTTCAATCTGCATACATGAGACTCCTTCCCATGAATCACAAAACCATCTGTCTGCTCAATGTACACTTCTTCTTCAATCACACCATTAAGAAATGCAGTCTTTACGTCCATTTCATGTAACTTCCAGCCTTTAGCGGATGCAATACCAATAATTGTCCGGATAGAAGTGTATCGAGCAATAGGAGCAAATGTTTCCTCATAATCTATTCCCTCCTTCTGAGAGAATCCTCTTGCCACAAATCTCGCCTTGTGTTTCTCAATGCTACCATCAGCTACATGCTTGATTTTGCAGAGCCATTTGGAAGTCACTACCAATTTCCCTTTAGGTCTCGGAACAACATCCCATTCATCATTCTTAATGATGGACTGCTATTCCTCTGTCATTGCATCTTTCCATACCTGTTGGTTGGATGCCTCCTCAAAATTGGAAGGCTCAGAATCAATGATGTGACTCATCAATGCCACATAGCCTGGAAACTTCTGCGGTCTCTTGCTTTCCCTAAAGGTGCCTCGAGGAGCTGCATACTTTTCCGCCTCTTGCATAGTTTGTCAAGCCCATAGAGGCCTCTTCAAACTTATGGCAATGTCTCTAAGCCCATCAGTTGGATCTATAGGATCAACAAGATCAATAGTCTTGGCTAGTTCATTGGACTCCCTCTGAATGTTAGGAGTATGATCAAGAGATATGTCCATATCCTGAGAAGCCTCTTGCTCTTCACTGTCTATCTCCATGTAAGACCCTTTAGATCTTTTGAAGGCTACTTCCTCTTCGAAGGAGACATCCCTGCTGATCTCAATTTGTTTCTACCTTGGAATATAGACTCTGTAGACCTTTGAAGACTCACTGTATCCCATGAATATACCCTTCTTGCCTGAAGGTTCTAGCTTTGATCTTTTATCCTTGGGCACATGAATGTAGACAGGACAACCAAAAATTCTTAAATGACTAACCTCAGGTTTCACACCTGTGAAGGCCTCTTCAGGAGTCATGTTTCCAATATTCAATGAGGGCTTTTGTTTTGAACATACACAGCGATTCTGGAAGCTTCTTCCCATAAGAAAGTCTGTAAATCTTGATCATGAATCATAGCCTTGGCTGCCTCTACTATGGATCTGTTCTTTCTTTCGGCAACTCCATTTTGCTGAGGGTTGTACAGAACACAGAACTCCCTCTTGATCCCTGCCTCAATGCAGAAATTACGAAAACCTCCAGAAGTGTATTCTCCTCCATTATCTGATCTCAGAACCTTAATCCTTTTCTCGGATATGTTTTCAACTTGAGCCTTGAATTCTTTGAATCTATCAAGTACTTCTTCAAACTCCTTAGATTTCAAGAAGTAAATCCAAGTCTTTCAAGAATAATCATCAATGAAAACCACATAGTACCAAAATCCACTCAAAGATGCCACAAACATAGGTCCACATAAATCAGAATGAACAAGATCTAAAATTCCCTTTGATCTACTGTCACTACTATGAAAGTGATTCTTGATATTCTTACTAAGTGCACATCCTCTACAAATGCCATTGTGCTCCAGACCAAGCTTAGGAAGACCAATAACCATCTTCTCCATGGATGGAAGAGCTCTGAAGCGTAAGTGAGCAAGTTTCTTGTGCCATAGCTCACTCAAACTGATAGAGAACTGGACGGATTGATAATTTGTATAGGCTCTCCTATCAAACGCCAATTACACAGGCTGATTTTATACTAGAGTTCTTAGGCCAAGCAAGAACTTTCCCTTCAGAAAAAGCAACCTTGTATCCTTTGTCCTCCAAAGCTGAAATGGAGACAAGATTTCTTTTGATCCCTGGTACAAATAAGACATCACTCAAATGAAGAGGGATACCTGAATCTAGCTGAAAAGAAGTGGCCCCAGCTCCCTTTACGGAATAACAAGCATCATCTCCAATTATCACTTGCAAGTTAGTTTCTTTCTCTACCAAGTTTGTAAGATGCTCTCGGTATCCTGTAATGTGTCGTGAAGCACCACTATCTATCAACCAAGTGTCACTGTCAATTGGAACATTGCTTGAAAGAGTGGAGATGAATAGAAATCCCCCTGAGTCGTCTCTAGATTCCTTTTGAGGTGACACATCATCAACATCTGCAGTAGAAGCATGCTACTTCGGCTTTGATATGCAATCTCAAGCATAGTGACCATACTTGTCACTCCTAAAACATTGAATGTGAGAGAGATCCTTCTTTGGTTTTGGAACAAAATCTGATTTTTTCTCTCTATTCCTCTTGAAATTGCCTCTTTTCCCTTCTCTTCCTTTTCTTCTAGAAGCATGTGCGGCAAGGACACGACTTTCTTCATTATGAGAATTTCGCCCATTTCCTCTTGCTGCCAACCTGGACTCTTCTTGAATGCAATTAGCTCGAAGACGATCAAACTTGGGCAACTTAGATCTCCCACTGATGCTTTGAATAAAAGGCTCCCAAGATTGAGGAAGACCATTCAGTGCCAACGTAACCAAATCTCTATCTTCAACTATGTCTTCAATCGTGCATAGCTGATCTCTCAAATCAGAAATCTAATGAAGAAGCAAGGGCTCTGCTGGTATTGTTGATCTCATACAATCCTTGTAGAGCCTCGAACATTTCTTTGGCTGTCTTCATCTTGGAGATAATCGGAACTAGATGATCCTTCATGGAATCTATCATGATCTTCCTAGCCTTCGTGCCATTTTTCTTCCATTGAATTTTCTCTGCATCTTTGGATGGCTCTAGCACATCATTTTCCACGAAATCTAGAAGATCATTTTCTTCTAAGGCAATAAGAACTCTGAATTTCCAAGAGGTGAAATTTGATGCTCCATCAAGCCTATCTTCGACCTTGACTCCGTTCACCATCTTCGATTCTTTGATAGACTGCCCTAGATAAAGAGATGTCTTGACTGCTTAAACAAATCTAATTGGATCTTTGCTTAAACTCACTCTGATACCATGTTAGTTTTAGACCAGAAATGTAAATAAGCAGAAATACAACACACTAAACAAAGAACATAGCGAATTACCCTGGGAAAACCCTCCTCGAGGGAGAAAAACCCAGCAAAATATCTCTTATTTATTGAAAGAATACGAGCAGAAATCTGCTTACAACTCAGGCCCTACACAAGGCCGAATTTAATACAATGAATAATAAAACCTCTCCTTGATGCAAAGATACAAACAAATATGCTTCCCCTTGAAATTTAATCTGCTGCTACAAAATGGCAATCTGCTGCTTGAAATGTGAACTTCTTAGAAATGTGAATTGAGATGAGAATGAATTGATGTTAAAATGAGAGATCTTCACCTTGCTTATATACAAGTCTAGGCGACTTCCTCTCTAGGTCGGCCCTAGAAAATATAATATTATTTGAAAACCAAAAGGCCGACCTGCCTTTTATTTATTTTATTTTGGAGAAAATATCTCCTAACGCTATAACATTAACACTTCTTATATCAATCAATGGATTAATCGTGTGTTAGCATGGCAAAATATACGTAAGTCTATGGGTAAGATGAAAACTTTAAGGAAAAGAAAATGCAAGAGGCTCAAAAGAAAGGATGGCAAGGATGGAAAATAAGCTTCAAGACTCCCCCAATAGTAATGAACTTCACAAGCAAATGATTAGAATGAAACATGATTTGAGGTGCCACAAATCCTTTTTGGCTCGAGGAGCTAAAATTAGGGCTAAAATGAATTGGCTTATGCATGGAGACAAAGGCTCAAAATTCTTTTATAACTTGTTCAAACCCAAATATGCTAGAAAAAAAATTGGCCTTGTTGACATTGGGAGAACCTTATCTAATGATGTAGAAGAGAACAAAAAGGCTTTTATTTTTTTCTACAAATCCATGTTCTTCTCTAATGGATGTAATGAAGAAACTAACAATGTTAGGAAAATGTATAAAAGTACAATTCCCAATAAATTGGATATGACTAATGCCTTGAATATGGAAAAATAAATTATCTTAGTTTAGATTAGAGATGTTATTAGGTTACTAAATAATGGATGGATACTCTGTTGATTGAATTCTACAAAGCTAATAAAGAATGGGTTGCTTCTAACCTATTAGATACATATAAAAAAGATTTCTAGGCTGGTTCTCTTGAAAAGGAAATTAATAAGGGAGTTATTATGTTCCTTCCTCAAGGAGGCTAATCACTTATCCAAAACTGGAGATCCATTACCCTATTGAATGTCTTACAAAATTTTAGCAAAAGTCTTGGCTTTTAGATTTAAGGGCATTCTTCCAAAAATAATTTTTCGGTATCAAATTGGGTTTGTCAAAGGCTTATGTATTTTGGAAAACACTCTTAGAAGTTGGGAAGGGATGAAATGGGTAAAGAACTCTAGACAAAATGTGTGTACGGCACTATTGGACTTTTAAAAAGCTTACAACATAGTTGAATGGACTTATACGATCCTCATAATGAAAGATGTGGGTTTTAGTATAAGTAAAGCAAAATGCTTGAAACCCTTTTTAATGATGCCTCTATACATGTGGAAGTTAATGAATCTATCTCTGACCTCTTTCCCTTTTAGAGGTTCATTAGACAAGGCTATCCTCTAGCCCTCTCCCAGTTTGTCCTTATTGCAGAAGAAATGCACTATCTGCTGGTTCTCCTATTGAAGGAATATCTTTACTTGACAACTCAAAGTTGGTGGATATTCAAGTTGTTGATGATACTTCCCCTCTTTCACTTTCTTGATGAAGATGACTTCTACAATATGATAACCAACTTTAGTTGTATTGTTCAACTTCTAGCTCTAAATTGTCCTCTCAAATATACGTTGTTCTAAGTTGGCACTCCTCAATGGTTTAATAAGGTTGGATCCGAATAGGGAGGCCCCTAGAAAATGGTAAAATCTATTGGGATCCCTTTTGCCCTATCCCCTTTATTTGCTGATATGCCCTTCCTTTGTTGAAAGAAACCCATCCATTTAATATGCCTACTTTCCGCACTTTAGACTGTGCTTGCAAATACTAGAGTGGCTTACGATCCATGTGGACAATACTAATCACACATGAAGCCATAAATTCCCTAACAACAATAAAAGAAAAGGACATGATTGGTCAAATAGGTATCAACAATGTATTTGATAGCATAGATTGGAGATTTTTTATTAAGATCATAGAAAAAATGAGCTTCTATAAGGAATGGTTGGAGTGGATATATGCTTGCATTTCAAGTCCCCGTCTCTCCATTTTATTTAATGGGAACCCAGCAAGTTTTTTTGAGTCTTCAAGAGGATTAAGGTGGGGGGACAATATATCTCACTTTCTATTCATCATTATGGCAGAGGGTCTTGGGTACACAATACAGAAGGCTAACTCTACAGGTATGTGGAAGGGAATCCAGGTTACAGATGGAACCAATGCAATCTTACATCAGCAATTTGCTGACAATACAATTTTATTTGGTGAGCCCATGAATGAAGAGGCAAAACAATTGTGGGGAATCTTATCAATTTATTCAAAAGTTTTAGGCCAAATCATTAATATAGAGAACTCAGAATTTTACTTTATCAACATCAATTCAATAACTCAGAAATTGATTTCAAAAATACTGGGATTCAGAACAGGAACTTTCCAAACAAATATCCTGGCATATCATTATTCTTTGGCAAAGGTTGAGCAACTATGTGGAATCCTCTGCTTGACACATTTAAAAATAGAATGCACTCATGAAAATGGAGGTGGCTCTCCTTTGCCAAGAGAATCGTGATGTTAAAAGTAGGGATAGCAACTATCACTATTTACATCATGTCCTGCTTAAAGATGCCCAGGTTGATTAGAAGCACATTGGGACAAATTATGAAAACCTTTTTATGGCAGTGGAATGATGAGCAGAAAACATTTCCCCTAAAAGCTTGGCAAACAATTTGCACTCCAAAGATGGATGAGGTGCAGGTTAACACAGTGAGATAAGAAAAAAGGGAGCTTTAGGAGCCAAACTCATTTGAGGCCATTACTCGAAACCAAATTTGCGTTTGGTGAAAGTACTCCAAAGAAAATATCTGATAACTCCAGTCCGAGTAAAATTCTCACCATCACCAATCCACCAAGAGGCTCACATTAGAGTTTCAAGATATCATGTAGAATGCTAATCAAAAACCATATCACTTGGGAGATACACAATGGCTGCACCACAAAAATCTAGGACTCATGGAATGGGTATGCAATCTTGTCCAAAGGAGAGGACTCATTTGAAGCAAGAGAATCTTCGTCTCTAATCTGGGGTCTAAACAATTGTGATTATTTAGAAGAAAGGCATACAAACAGATTTATTGAATGGGGACTCTAGTGACACAAATTTAAACGCTAAAAGAGGTATAGAAAACAAGGAAAATCTTTATTAAAGACTCCCAGACTCAAGAAGATGGAGCTGTTCAAAAATTGACAATCATATGGTGAATATAAGATACAATGTAGCAGATTCCTCCACTCCAAGGAAAGACGGCCCACCTACCTTTGTTGCAATAAAGAGTGGCTACCAAAAGCTAGAGCCTTTGCTTGGGCTGCTATTCACAAAATGATTCTAAGTTAGATTTTAAAGCAGAAAGGTGTATTTTCATTGGATATGGTGAAAATGTTAAAGGCTACAAACTGTGGAATCTGAAACACTGAAGGTTCTCTACTCAAAGGATGTTTGTTACATTCAAGGAATTTAGAGTCTTGTCTAAGAAAGATTAGTCAAAAGAGAATGAAAGGGAAGAGGCACATTTTGATCAAAGCTAGAGCAGCTGAATGCATTTGAAGATGAACGGCTAAGTGGACATGACAATTTGGAAGAAGATGAGACGAGCATAGCTAGCGCAAACTCTAAAGAAGAATAGGGTTCAAATGTGGTAGGAAATTATTTGCCAATAATTGTGAGAAGCACTATAAGGCAACAAAGATGGTCTAAAAAGTATAGTCCACCAAAGTTGTGTTGTGTTTTTTGATTTTCTCTAACTTTTACTAAGAGTGAACTGAGTTCTATAGAAGAAGCTCTCACTTCCAAAGAAAAGAAATCTTGGAGGATGCGACGGAAAAGGAGATGTTGGCATTGAAGCAGTACCAAAACTTGGGACTTGGTAGATTTGCCTAAGGATGTTTGTTGTATAGTCCACAAGATTTTTGTTGTGTTTTTGTTCTAACTTGTATTGATGGTGAACCAGGTTCTATGGAAGATGCTCTCACTTCCAAAGAAAATAAGTCTTGAAAGATACCACAGAAAAGGAGATGTTGGCATTGAAGTAGTACAAAACTTGGGACTCAGAGATTCGCTGCAAGTGGGTATTCAAGAAGAAATTCAGAGTAGATGTATCACTTGACCAGTACAAGACGTGGTTGCTGGCAAAGGGATATTTCCAAGTAGAGGGAATTGACTTCAATGAGATCTTTTCTCTAGTAGCTAAGTTAAGCTCTATTAGGATGTTGTTGTCCATAGCTACAACATATGATCTTCAGATATAACAGATGGATATCAAAAAGCATTCTTGCATGTAGACTTCAAACAAGAAATATACATCGGATGACATGAACGATTCAAGGTGAAAGGTAAAGAAAAATTGGTTTGTAAACTTAAAAGGTCATTGTATGGATTAAGGCAATCCTCGTGTATGTGGAACCAAATGCTTGACTTATATGTGCTAGAATTGGGCTTTGCTAGAAATGATGTTGATTATTTTGTGTATTACAAGTAGGTAAATGATCACATTCTAATTATTGTTTTATATGTTGATGATATGTTAATCGTTGGAGACAATAAAACATTAATTTAGGAACTTACCAATTGTCTAGAAAGTTTGACATGAAGAACTTAGGTGCTACTAGATACATACTTGGCATGGAGATATACAAGGATAAGACCAACAAGACACTATGGGTCAATCAAAGGAAATATCTTGAAACTATTCTGTGGAAGTTTGGAATGTGGGACAGTAAACTGATAAGTACAGCATTGCCATTTAGCACAAAATTCAGTTTGGAACAATGTCCTAAATCTCTTGATAATTTGTAGTACATGAGGAATGTTTCATATGCTAGTGCAATAGGAAGTCTCGTGTATGCAATGGTTTGTACAAGATCAAACATTGCAAAAGCAATGGGAATTCTAATTAGGTTCATGGAAAAGCTATGCAAGGACCAGTAGACATAAGTGAAGAGAGTGTTCGAGTACTTGAAAGGAACTTTGAATTATCATTTAACTTATCATCATACTAGTGATGTGGGTAAAGTGTTGAGCATTCAGAAATTTGTAGATTCTAATTGCGTTGGAGATCTTGATAATCAAAGGTCAACAAATCGTTATGCTTTTATTTTGTTTGGTGAAGCAGTGAGTTGGATGAGCAAGCGGCAGCAAATAGTTGCACTATCCATAACTGAAGTAGAATATATGGCTGCAAGTCTGCAACACATGCTCACAAAGAAGCGTTGTCATTAAAGAGGTTAAGTAACAGTATTGGTTGTAACTTGTAAGAGTCATAAAGTGGTGACATGTGATTCAGAGAGTGCAATTTGTCTGGAAAAAAACATGTTTGCCATGGTAGAATGGTGAACCAAACACATTGATTAACAATATTATCTTGTGAGGGAGATGGTTGAAACTAGGAAAGTTCAGAGGGAAAAGATTACCACTCAGGTAAATACTGATGGTTCTTTGAAAAACTTGTATGCACTACCAAGTTCATGTGGCGTCAGGATGAGATGGGCTTGTACAATTCCCAAAGATGAGGTTAACTTCTTGGGTTGTATAACATTGTCTCCTGTGGTAAATATCAAGTGGAAGAATGTTGGAACTTGGGTGACATGCACCTGCAAAGAATTCCTAAAGTTAATATTATCTATAGGATGCAATGTGGTGAGTTTCAGATGTTGCGGTTCAACATACATGTTGGTTTACATGTGGTGGTGTTGTGATAGCAACCACAAGTCATTTGGAGAACTCACAACCCCATATAAAAAACGATGTAGCTAGAAGCATGAATGGCAATGCAAGAACACTTGTAGTAGAGCTGGACTTCACATGGCACAATCTTAGTGTAGAATAATGTTTTAGAAGATGACGCAAGGTATCACAACCAGTCAAATGAAATGTAATTTTTGTGTGTGCTACTGCAGGCATGGAGCTGATAGTGATGGTTATATAGGAAAACATGAACTCATCAACAATGTTAAGTGTGTAACTATTAATTCATAGTGTGCAGCAGTTATGTATACAAGAAGATTATACACATGGAGCCATCATGTTAGGTGATACATGAAATATGTTGGCATCATTTTTCATGTTGGCATCATAATATGGTCAAAATATAGTTAAGTGAATCTCGGTATTCCACATGTTGGTTTGATGCTAGACAATTGGAATTTCATGTATAGGTCTATATGTGTATCATCTCATAAGAAGGTGCCAAGGTTGGATGGTTGGACAAACTACAAAGGTTAGCATTGGTTTGAACATTGTTGGTGTAAGACATTAGAGTGTTTACATAAGAGTATGTTGTAGATTCAGACTTTGTAAAAAGGCTTGTTGAATTGAATCCCTAACTGTGAATAATATAATTATGAACATCTTTTGGTGATGGGTTTTCTCCTAAAAGATTTCCCATGTAAATCGAGTTTTGTGTAATGTTAACTAACCAAACACTACCTCATTTGTTGATGACGACTACAAACACTTATAGCTATGGGATTAAAAAAAATGCAACGACCCTTATTTTAAAAGGCAACCACTTAACTAGCCAGCTAAGCCACTCCAACAGGAAGAGTTAGTCGCTACCCTCTAACTGAAAGACCTACTCCCTCTAACTGCTGACAAGGACTCAATAAAAATTCAATCCTATTTAACTACAAACCAATTGAATCTTTGCAGATCAAAAGGGGACAATACAAGTCCTCCCTTCCTGAATTTGCTTGCCCTCAAGCAAGACAATACCAAATGATGTAGGATATTAGCAAACTCCCAAGTGACATCTTCCCAAGACAAACCTTTCCACTGCACCAAGAATTCAATCTATAATCAATTCCACAACTACTTCTCACCAATACCAAGGATTTGTTCCTATACTAATAACCATAGTTGAAAAATGTGAACTCAGCAATAACTCGACAAGCCCAAAAAATTTAAAAACTCAGCAATAACTTGAGAAATTTATCGAACATTTCAAGATACATAATTTTTTTAAAGATTCTTCAAAAACACACATATATACTGAATTTGTAGAACATATTACTAATTTCCATCATATATAAATCAAAATTTGAGTTTAATACATATTATAGACTAGAAAACAAGTTCAACCTCTAAATACATATAAACTTCAAGTTTCAATATCAATGAAAATTATAAATCATAAATTTCATCTACGACTAAAGCTCAAAAAAGCTTGTTGCCACTGTGTGGGTGTTGCTAAAGTAGATGGTATAGCTGCAATATCCTCAATAGGAGCCTCAACAGGTGCCTCGTCCATAGTAACAAGATCAAGTTGTGTATGTGAGGAACCTAGCCCTAATGATTGACAAACCTCACCTTTTACCTCCTTATATGCTACCATATTTGCTTCCCATTCAGCTACCTCACTCTCCAAATCAGCTAGTTCATCATCAATTAACAATGGATCCACATCAACATCATCAAGCTCAGCAATCCAATCTAAATATGGACCAATGTCATCAAGGTTAAGTGTTTCATGTGAACCCTATCCTTGTACCTTCTTTTCATGCAACCAAAAGTTGTACTGCACGTAGGCAAGGTCATTCAAGCGCTTCAAGCGCTTTTGTATCAAACTATTATGCTTCTTTGTGTGAATGGCCCCAAAAACACTCCAATTGTGCTCCCAACTGAAAGCACTACAAGGCTGGGATAAAATGCAGATGGCAAGCTTTTGAAGATTAGGCATTGTGGCAGCATAATCTTCCCACCACAAATCTGCAAGGATAACAATTGTCACTTATTAAGGATTTTAGTAAACTTAAAAATTAAAATAAATAGTAAATTAAAATTAAACATGTTTTTACCCAATTGTAGAGTGGCTCTCCTACAATTGCAAAAATTTGAAGAAAATAATGCCCTCTTAACTTTCTTATAACTCTATATCTCATAAAGTATGAGCTCTTGATGGTCATCATCATCAACCAATCTATCAATACATGTGTTGAGGCCAAGAACAACTTTTGCATTTGCTTTGAAAGTAGAGGAGAAATAAAACTTGGGGTTCAAATAGTAAGCAGCAATATAAATATGTTGGTGGAGTTGTTAGTTCCACCTCCAATCAATTTTGCACCATATGGGTTTAGATTTGGTCTTGTTCGGCCCATACAAATGTTGAATCACCTCTTTGGCCTTATCCATGGCCTCATATAGATACCCCATAGGGTTTTGATTCCCATACTCCAATCGTAGAACCCTAACCAACAATTTTGACACCTAAATATCAAAATTTAACAAAATCAACAAACTCTAAAATTAATAAATTAATAAATAAATAGAAATCAAAGTTTGAAAACTTGCATTGATGATCTCCTCCATGACTTTGGCAAATCTATCATTAAAAATGATCTTCATGACCTTCTTTGCTTCAACCTTCCTACAATAAGGAATCTCCAACCATCTTTCACTCACAAACATGCGCTTAATGTTGGGAATTGCGGCTAATATGCTCTACAAGGTGAAGAAATCAGTAGAAGAGTGTGACTCCTTATCGCACAAGATCCTTGCCATCAATGTGCCCTCATAAGATTTAGGATCCATGTGATTGTAGATGTACTTGTGATATTCCTTGAACATTTAACCACATTCTTCACTCAACTTAGTTTCCCTATGTCCTCAAGGAGTAGGTCAAGACAATGAGCAGCACAAGGGCTCCAAAATAATGTTGGGTGCCTCGCCTTTACAAGTCCACCAGCTACCCCATATGCAGCTACATTGTCAATCAATGTTTGAATGACATTTTCCACTCTCATCTCCATCACCGTCTCTTTCCCTATGTCCTCAAGGAGTAGGTCAAGACAATGGGCAGCACAAGGGCTCCAAAATAATGTTGGGTGCCTCGCCTTTACAAGTCCACCAGCTACCCCATATGCAGCTACATTGTCAATCAATGTTTGAATGACATTTTCCACTCTCATCTCCATCACCACCTCATCTAACAAGTTGCATAAGGTCTCTGCATTTTTAAACTATTAGTTGTTCCCCTAAAGCCACTAAAATTTTGATGAGTGTCCTATTTTTGCCATCTGTCCACCCATGAGATAAAATGGTGCAGCCTTTCTTTTCCCAATTTCTCTTTTGTTCTTCTACTAGTAGGTATGTGTTTTGGACCTCATCCTGTAATAATAGCACACTCAACTCACGACGACTTGGGGCCTTGAACCCCTTGCCACAATGAATGCATTGACCAGCTATTCCCACTAAGGACTTGAAGCAAAATTTTGTACATGTCAACTTTTCCTCAAGTTGCGGTTCTCTATTCTATGCAATAGCTTCCAATGAAGGTTGTGCATGGAATATAATTGAAGTACCAAAATCTTGAACATGCCAACTTTGCCTCATGTTGCAATTCTCTATTCCATGTAATAGCTTCCAATGAAGGTTGTGCACCAAGAGTGTTATGGGGGACAAAACAACTAAAACTATGGCTGCCCACACTTCATGATCCTTGTATCTGTGGCCCAATGGTAGAAGAGCCCCCATATCTCCCCATGACCCTATAGAACCAAAAACTGGGTTTAGGGCTGCCATTGCCCTTCCTTTTGTACTTCCCTTTGCTCATGTTGCAAAGACTGTTTTTACCTCCTTCTCAACCTCCAAACCAGCTACCATACATGGCGTAACATCTTGGCAAGGGATCCCTGCAACATGATATTTGAGTTGATTTATGCCACTGGTCATAGGCTTAGTGCAATGGGTAGAAATAACCTCTCTTCACACTACACCTGGTGTCCCATGTTTCCAACAAGGATCCCTTGGTTTGATGCCAATTCTATTTTCGAAAGTCGTTTCTTTTAGAAAAATAAAAATGAAACCTAGCAAAAGGGAGACGACATTAAAAAATTAATAATACTCTAGTTAGCAGTGCTGCAACCTAAACTTAAAATATTATACCATAAAAGATTTCCTTATTCTTTCATTGTCATGTTTGATTGCTCTTTGCAGTTTCAAGTTTTCAACTTTCATTGTCATGTAACATGTTTGATTGTTTTTTGCAGTTTCAAGTTTTCAACTTTCATTGCCATGCAACATGTTTGATTGCTTTTTGCAGTTTCAACTTTCACTCTCATGTAACATATTTGATTGTTTTTCGCAGTTTTAACTTTCATTTTTATGTAACATGTTTGATTTTGTGCAGGGCTCCTTGCCTCCAATGGAGTTTGGGTCTAGTGGTAAATAAAAATTGGTGATTAGCTTCTAATTTTTATACATATTTTCCATCAAAATGTGATAAAATTGATTTTTTCAGATGTTGTAATCAAGAATCATTTTTCCACACCATTGCTTGGTGCCAATGAGTTTTATTGTAGTGGATCCCTATTATCTTTTTCAATTGGTAGGTTGCATGGAATAGGAATCCACCATAGTAAAACTTTCCCAGGTTCACAAGCAAATACAATTTCATTGGAAGGATGAACAGCAATATTTCCCAGAAAGAATAGACCTAAAAGATAGAACCCAACACTAACACTCAATGGAGTTTGACAATTTGTCAATGATATTGCATTCTTCATGATAAACTCCTATCCAAATTTTGGAACTTTTAATCAATGTGAGGAATCTATGCTATCATCCTAGACTCCTAGTAAATGTCATATGAGAAATATTGGTGTTCATCCTTCCAACAAATATCAACCATCAATGTAGAGTATCATAATAAATGTCATATGAGAAATATTTTTGTTCACCCTTCCAAGTTTCCAACGAATATCAACCATCAAATGCAGAGTATCACAATAAATGTCATATGAGAAATATTGTTGTTCATCCTTCCAACAAATATCAACCATCAAATGCAGAGGATCATAATAAATGTCATATGAGAAATATTGTTGTTCATCCTTCCAACAACTATCAACCATCAAATGCAAAGTATCAGAAACAATGTCATATGAGAAATATTGTTGTTCATCCTTCCATGAATATCAACCATCAATCCACCACAAGCAAGTATAGCCATGAATCTAGTAACAAGAATAATAATGATTACTATTTATCAAAATATAATGACTACTATTTATCAAAATAAACTTGACCTGAGCAAGGGCCACACAAGTAAAAGGAAAAAAAACCTTTCAGTTGTGTGCCCTAAGTCACCGCAATCGTCCTCAATCACGTCCTAAAAATACTTGAAATCACATTAACTTTTTAATGTTTGAAGGAAATAAAGTTTTTATACCAATTTTGGCAAGTTTTTTTAAACATTTTCTTGCAAGAATCGCGATTTTTTGACGATCTTTCATGTAAAAATAACAAGTTTTATAAAAACCCAACGACAAGTTTTTCAGCAAGTTACTCACCATCAATTCTGGCTTGCAAGTACTTGCAAGTTTTGCAAGTTTTGAAAAACTTCCCTTTGTAGTCTAGTAGTGGGAGCTCAACTAAAGGTGTGACCTGTTGTCCTCTTTCCTTCTTCAAAGAGGATACATGAAAAATGTTGTGGATTTGACTATTAGGGGTAGTTCCAACTCATAAGCCACCTCACCAATACGTCATACAATTATGTAGGGGTCGTAGAAACAAGGTTTTAGTTTTTCAGCTCCACTCCATTTTAAGGTTTTAGGGCCACAACCAAAGGAAAACCAGGTTTCCTACCTCAAAATGCCTCTACATGCACTACCAATCAACATATATCTTTTGCTGATTTTGTGATGCTAAAGCTAATCGCATAGATCTATCAGAACCTACTTGCTTTGCTCAATGAAGTCTCTTACTTTGGGGACCCATGTCTCAAGAAGTGTCAACTTTGTGAAAGTTGGTGCATCATATCTAAACAAGGCCATAAAAGGGGGCATCCCAATGGACATGTGATAGGTAGCATTGTAGCAAAACTCCCTTAGGTGCAACCAAGGCACCCAAGCTGACTATTGGTTAGTCACAATTCAAGTAACCCTCAACCCTTTTGTTCGCTATTTCTATTTCCCCATCCATTTGGGTTGATAACTAGTACTAGGTGTCAATTATGTCCCTATCAACTTGAATAATTATTGCCAAAAGACACTCATGAAATGTGAATCCCTATTGCTGAACATAGTACAAGGTAATCCATGTAATCAAAAGACCTCCCTAAAGAAAAAATCTACTACTTGTGGAGCCTTAAACTCACTAAGAATAGAGAAGTATGCAACTTTGTCAAATGATCCACAATCATGAAGATACAAATTTTTCCCCCCACTCACAGAAAGGCTATAATGAAGTCCATTGGCATAAATTCCGACTTCTATTAAGGGATGGGGAGGAGACAAAGCAGACATGTTGCATATGTGGTTTCATATTTCATCCTTTGACACATTTCACACACTCATAAATGTTGCAAAAAAGTCCCATTTCAAGCCCTTCCAAACATATCTACTCCAAACTTGCCTATAAGTTTTGACAAATCCAATGTGACCAGCACATGAAGAATTGAGGAATGTTGCAATAATTTTCTATTTTAGCTTGGACCCCAGCACCACAAAAAAATTGTCCTTACACAAAATAATATCATGCTTCACTTGGTATTTCTCATCCCTATCTGAGGCAGCAATAGTATCCTTAATAAGCCCTATAACTAGTGACTCTTTGGCATACTCAGCCATTAACTCCTTCCAATCAAATTCTATTGAAGTAATGGTTGATGGTTCAGGTCTTTTGGAAAGTGCATCTATAACCCTATTGTTCTTTCCCTTGACATATTCAATGTCAAAATCATACGCCTGCAATTTGCTTACCCATTTTTGTTGTTGGTCATTGAGGTCACATTGTGATCATTGAGGTCACATTGTGATTAAACAATCTCAAGATGTTGTGGTTCATACAAACCACAAAATGTCCACAAACTAGATATTGTCTGAATTCATCCAGTGCATGCATGACCACTAACATTTTCTTATCATATATAGAGAAATTAGGCTCTATCTCTATCAATTTTTTACTCTCAAATGATATGGGTTGTCCTTTTTGCACAAAAATAGCCCCTAGACCTTCTCTTGAAGTGTCACACTCCACAAAAGGTAATGAAAAATTAGGTATTGAAAGAATAGAACCAATGCACATTACCTTCTTTAATTGGTTAAGCATCCCCTATGTTGTCGTGGACCAATAGAAGGTACCTTTCTTGGTCAACCCATCAAGGGTGATGCTAGTTGTGATAATCCTCTAATGAATCTCTTGTAGTAGCTACAAAGGCCTAAGAATCCCTGTGATTGTCTTAGTGTCCTCAAAGTACTCGTACCTATTCCTAGACAGTTTTCACCTTGATTGGATCCATCTCTACACCTGCCCCACTGATTATGCGTCCCATGAACAAAATTTTCTACATCCAAAACTCACATTTTCTTTTCTTAGTAAAGGAGGTATGCTGCTGCAAAATAGCTAGCTATAAATTAGAATGTTGTCAAAGAATACTAACACGCATTTCCTCAAATAAGATCTGAAAATTCCATTCACTGTCGATTCGAAGGTGTTTGGTGCATTGGTGCACCCAAAAGGCATCACCAAATACTCAAAGTGCCCATAATGACACTAGAATGACACTAGAAAGTAGCCTTAAATGTGCCATCGAGTTTAATCCTAATCTAGTACTACCCAAAGCACAAGTCAATTTTGGTGAAGTATGTTGCCTCGAGTAACTCATCAATACAAGGTACTAGATATTTGTTCTTGAAGGTTTTCTAATTCAGAACCCTATAATCTATACACATTCTCATCGTTCCATTTTTCTTCTTCTCCAATACTACTAAAGATGCAAATGAACTATCCTATGTCTTATGTGTCCCAATTTTAGCATCTCCTCTATAGTGCTCTCTATCTCAGTCTTGAAAGCACAAGGATGTCGAATAGGAGTCACATTAAGCTACAACTCAATAGTATGCTAGAAGCCCCCCCTATCTAGTGGAAGTCCTAGAGGCATGTCTCCAAACATAAAAGCATATTTATCGAACAAAACTCATTTATTCAGAGGATATTCATCCTTCCTTGAGTCCATGGTATCTAGTCTAACTCAAATGCCTCTCTATTTTGTGAGCTGAAACCTATCACATTGGGGCATTTGTAACACCCTTGACTGTCCTCTTTGGTAACTATTCCATAAAGCTGAGTGTCACCATTTGGTAGTTTTGTGTTAACTCTCCAAGCAAATGATGCCCAAAAACCATTTGAGCTCCTCCAAGCGGAATGGCATAAAAATCATAGGTGATAATATGCCCATCTAACACCACTTGTAACTGGAGGACAACCTACTTGCAAGCTAATATATAATCATCTGCTACTGCCACTTCAAACCATGCAAACTCTTCAACTTTCTACCTAAAACATGCTTCCACACCTTAATTAATAAAGTTATCTGCCATCCCCCATTAATGAGTGCCATTATGTGTTGTCCTCCAATCCTTCCCTTAATCGAAAAGAGTCATATCTCAATTCTCCTAATAAAGACGCAATAATAGTTGGTTGCATTCCCCCTCCAAGTGATTGTAAGCCTTCAAGTACTATACCTGCAGGTGAAACCTCATCCTCTTCCACACCCTATGCCTCATACATGACTCAAAGTCTTCCTTGTCATAAAAGTACACTCCAATCAAATGGACTCACCTCTTTCCCAAAACATTGTTGTTTCCTCCACAACTCATAGCATGTCATGTCTCCTAATTGTGGACTCTTTTGTGTGCCCTATTCCTTGGGTTCTATTGGGTCAAGAGGGTGCAACCCCTAGTTTTTGCAGAAAATATGTCTATGGAGTTCCATGGGGCCATTGTTGTTGTTGTTGCTTTTGTGATGTCCCTAATTTGCTCCTCTAAAGGTTAAACCTTGGAAAGGTTTGCTAGGTGTAGTGGTTTCCAAAGTTAGGGACCCTTTTATGGCAACTTGCAATGAATCTAGTTCAAGAGCCTTAACTAGGCCTCTTAGGGGTTCTTTCAGCCCTTCCATGAAAAGAAATACCATGTGCCTCTCTTATATCAACTACCATCACCACTATACTCATAAAATCAGCCATATAAGTATCTACTAAGCCTTGGTGATGTAGCTATTTGAGCTCTCTAAACTACTCCTCAAGGTCTTGCCACTCAAATCTATTTGTCAACCTCCTAGAAAATTCCTCGTAGGTGGTGATATAGCTGTGTCATTTAGTAACTAGGCCATTATACCACCATTCATGTGTAACACCTTTCAGTTGAAGGATCGCATATTTAATAGCTTCCTCCCCATACATCAAGCTCAATGAAAAGTATGCATTCAACTACTAGATCCAAGCTCAAGTTAAAGTTTTGTTGGATCCATCAAACAAGGGGGAAATGAACTTTCCCAACCTACTTTGCAAATCTTTATGAGGCATGTTTGGAGGGGTTTTACTTAGATTCCTAGTTCTAGTTTTTTACTTCAGCATAAAACAATTCGTGAAGGAAATATCCACCCAATTATCTGCACTCTTTACCCCATATTCTGTTTGAAAAGCATCCAAATCCTTCTCCCACTAATTGTCCATTTATTTGTCCAGCAAAAAACTTCTTTCTGCAAGAAGGAGACCCTGGGTGGTCCTATACCTACAACTAATTTCACTGGGATGTTTTGCTTCATTGCTGAAGATGAAAGCTCTCCTTGTGCACCATTTCCTGGAGGCATAGTGTCATGATTTGTTTCTTTGGTTTCTTTACCCTGCATACTCTGAATGAAGAGTTCGATAAAATGTTGTTGTCCATCCTTTCAGGATTTCATCACCTTGAAAATTCCTGCTCTTTGTCCTCGTGTGACATTTTCTGCTTCCTCTATTCCCTATGCCGATACCTTGTTTCCTGGTCACTTTTTGACATGCAGAACAAATGTCTAATTGTTTTTTTCTCTTGGTGAATTTTTCACAGGTTAGCGAGATTGCAGCTCTCATACCATCATATCAACCCTGACTGAAACACACAGAAAATTTGTAGCAACATAGTCTAAACACATAGAAATAGGACTAGAAAGGATTTTAACAACAGTAATATATTATGATTTCCTTTGTTCTCTTTGTAGTTTTTGTAAATACAAACATACAAATAAAATAACTGCTAATTAAGTCTAATTACTATGCACACCCAGCACATTCATTTGATTCCTTGAAGCCTCCAGAATCTGCAAACATGCCAGCTAAATGTCTAAAAATCTCTACACCATAGTCTGTCCTACTGTCACCTTGCAATACTTGCTTGTAACTGAGGGTTTTCATCTTCAGAACTTGTTGTAGAAACACCTGCAGGTTTTCATCCCAGGTGCCAAAGTGTTGTAGCTGCATCACTCTTAGAATGAAACTTTTTTGGTTTGCGATTACAATGATACCCCTTTCCTTCCTTTCCAGCACTTCCTATACTCTCCAACATGTGCAATCCTTAATCAGTCAAAGTCAATTCCTCATCCAGTGGTATCTAATTGACAAACCAATCTCCACAAAATCTGGCAGTTGCCTGACCAAACACTAACTCGTTTGCTGATGATTCCTTTTAGTGTAACATATTGGACTCATTACATCCTATAATAGCCTTGAACTTGAGTACAATTGGCATCTCTTTGTTCTCTTTGTCATCATCGACAGTAGGCACAAACTACAATATCATCAAAGGCTTTTGTCACTGACCCTAGCCAATTTTCCCAAAAGCTTCTCCTGAGGAAATAACACTAACCCAACCAAGGTCCATTGGTATATAAGGTTATGCAAAATCTTTCCAAAGACATTGGCAGATGTATAAAAAGATCAACAGTAGTAAAGTACATAGAATAGCTTTTTAAAGATAGAGAATTAATTTTAAAATCAATTTTGTAATTTAAGGAACTTTAACTGTCTGAATGTATATATTTCCATGATCTATCATATGTGTATTAATAACATATCCTATTGTCCTCCATTATGTCACTTGATTCTGATAAAGAGGCTTAAGGAGAAAAAAAGAGCATTGATTGTATTTAAGTCAGAGACAATCTGTCACACCCCCTTGCATTATGTCAATCAGAATGCTCGAGTTATATTACCTACCATTATTCACATTTCTTACTAATGAATTTTTAGCCAAACCTAATGCAAGCCAATACAATATCCGTGTTCTTTGTTATTCTTTGTCCGTAGTTTAGGTTTTAATGCTAGATAAACATCAAAGTGTGTGCTATCCACTTAACAGTTTAGCAGAAATTACTATCAAAACCTGCACGGATCAGTTTGTAACCTTACTTCTACAGTACATACCTTCCAATAGAAAACTAAGATGTAACTTAGGGACCACTATTGTCCAAAAATGACATATATCTCAATTATCACATAGTGAAAATGCAAAAACAAAATGTTTTTATTGCTCCTCAGTGAACATAGAAACAAAGCACCAGTAAATTGATCACATATAAGCATACAAATTTTGGGGGCAAGATAAGACAGTAGAAGACAGGAAAATAAGAAGGCGGAATCAAATTAATGTTGTTACATCCCATCCCTGAAATTACTATTTACTATTCACTTTAATTTGAATGCAATGTGAATTTGAACTATGATGTTCGTAAAGTGAATGTGATGGAATTATGGAATATGCAATGTTGAATGCAATGGAATTTTATGAAATGAAATTTGATAATGTGATGTACACGATTTGATGAAATTGAAAATGACTAACTACATGTTTTTGACTGCCAAGTGGATGACAGGATTGGATATTGCACCTCCAGTGGATGAGGGGTAGTACCACCCAGGAGAAGGGAGTGGACAGAGAACCCAATCTTAAAAACCATCTGAGCTCGTCAGGCTGAGCCTAGGGCCAGTTTGAGGTGTCAATTCGTGTAAGTTGGACCTTGTGCATGTTTTGAGGATATTTATTTAAGTCAAGTTTTAGGAAATTCCTTGTAGGCGCCTTAGGGTTTGGGTGCTTTTTTGTATCGCAAAACGAGTACTTATATTTATATAATGCGAATATTAATAATGATAGCATTGCCTATTGTTTATGGAATTGATATGTGAGTGGTGTGCTTTGAGTAACTTGGAAGATTAATATGATATTTAATATTTATGCTTTTGGGATATTTACCTATGTTTAATGTTTGGATAGGTGTACATGTGGAAGCCTAGGATATGTACCTATGTATGCACCTAAACAGAACATCATATTTCTAGTATAGGTATATATGTAAGTGGATATCCTGGTGCTAACTAATGTGTACAAATATTTAAATATATAAATATAAGTTAAGATATTATTTTCTTGGTAAAAGCTATATAGAATAAATAAAGCCCAAAGGTTGTTCATGCTAAATTTTAGGAGAATAATGATCTCCAAGGTGGTGTAATATATATCAAGCTGTAAGTGGTAATTAAGTTGCAACAAAACTGCCCATATATCTAGCAACATAAAGCCTGGTTAAAGGCAGAGATTGTATGCTAAATAATAGGGGTCTGTTACAGCTTAATTAAAGGACGCCAATCTCCATATTTAGCTGCTGAAAAAGTCAATCTGTTGAATAAATTATTAGCAGATTATGGGCGGATAAACTAAGCAGTTGTTTTCCTAAAATTGGGGATTTTGTAGACGACTATTATCCACTATACAATAGCCTTTAAATGTGATTTGTTTATGGTATAAATAAACCCCAATCTGGGTTGTATTTTAGCAAAAAAATTCTCAACATGCTTGGGAAGAGTTTCTAGAAACGGTGGGATATCTTGATGGGATAACTGCTGCTGGGAGTGGTGAGATCTTTTTGGTAGTCTCAACTGTTTGCAATAACTGTTTTTGAACCGACCTCATTAAGTTTGAAGGTGGTTATTATTTTCTTCCTCTTTCTATTTAAACTACCTATGTATATTATATTGGGGTTACACTCTCAAGAAAAGCAAGTCATCTTGTTGTTGTTAGTACTCAAAAAAAAAGTGAGATAGTGTCTCATAGACTTCAAAGGAAAGATTGCATGTTAGCTGGGGACAGTAAGATTAAGCTTAAGGGTTAGAGAAAACATTGTTTAAGCTTTTGTACGTGCTCTGGGCTAAAGAAAATCATTTTCTGAGCATCTTAACAGGCATGTTCTAATTTTCAATTTCTGTTTTTCTGAGTCTCTATTTCCTTGCTTGGAGTACAGTCTGATGGCTCTCTTGTTTTTCTGAGTTTTCCTGATGAAACTTGTAAGATAGAGAATTGTAATTCTGAAAAGTAGAAAATAAGTTTTGAGCAGCATAGTCTCTTCTTTTTCAACTTGAAAGTTGTGGGCAGAATTTAGAATAAAGATTGCTAAAAGGCTAAGACCCAATAATATATTTGAGACTGTTATACTGTATACTGAATGAATGCTTGGTGTTTTATGAAACTGCTTGCATGCTAAATTTAATGGGGTTGAAGCACCACTGATAGGATGCTCGCTAAAATGGCCCCAACTGTTCGTCTATAAACTCCTTATTTGATAAGGTATTAGATACTGTTCGTCATAAATAAATTTGAATTACTGGGTTAGTACATGCAAGGGAAAGTATTTTCTAGTTGTGCAGATAATATAAGTTCATAAGAACGTAAAGCTTAAATGATAAGACAAAGAAAGACCAAGAATAGGTCAGGTTGGTGACATTGAAGTCACATATTAAAAGTTGACCATTATGGAGGCAGTGTGAGACTGTCTTGAATGAGAATATGGGTTGGTTTTAAAAGGCAGAAGCCTTAATTCCCAAAGTTGCTAACTTTGCAACCAAAGTGTCATAATTTACTTACGAGTTCAGAAGTTATCCAGTTGGCAAACACCTTAGTGAGTATGGATTAATGGGATCACCTTAGGTGAAAAACTTTAATGAATACAATTCTTAAATTAGTAGAACTAGCTGGTCTACAAAGGATATTAGCCTAATAAGTATGACTACAATGTTACCATGAAAGGTCAGAACTTAAAGGTAGCTATATTCCTATATTTAAAAGATTTAATCTTCACTATGGGGGGAATTATTATATGAACCAGTATAACTTATGATGACCAGATAGGTCAAGATTTGATTATCCATTATATTGTAAGGGCAGTAGCTCTTAAGGGTTATGATAAGGATTTAAACAAGAGGTTGTAGCCAAGACCCAGGTGGTTAAAAAGTTAAAAACCGAAAGTAACTCAAGTGTTTGAGTCAGAAATTACTATCAACTCAGATGAGTTGTTACTTAGTGAGACTTCATATTCTAAGCAAGGATTCCATAGTGGAACTATACACTAAACATCTGAGATTATAACATGAGGAAGGAATCTTCAATTCAAGAATAATATTTATTGTTTATATAAGATGAACATTTTGTCAATACTGTTTGTTGTGACCAAGAGGGTCTAGTCAAAAACCGTGGGTCATCAATATCTACTACTAATGCTTAGAATGGGGGAGCAAAAACTCCCATGGTTACTATGAAAGACTAGTATAAGTGGCAATTGCTAAGTCTCAAGAAGTTACGGGAATGTAACTTGGGTATTCTAGGTCAGTAAAGTACAACCAGTCAAGTCGTTTATCAACTTAGTAAGTAAAGAACTAGAACATGTGGCAGTTGCCAAAGCCCAAGTTGTTATGCGGATGTAGCATGGGTGTTCTAAGGTCAGAAGGACTTAACAAACCTAGACGAATTATAATTGAACAAGGAATAGTACTATGCTCTGTTAATGATAAGCAGCTTCGAGATTTGATATTCCAGCGTGATAAATTAAATGATAGCCATACGGCTATTTAATTTATATGGCTCGAATTTATTAAAGAAATAAAGACACGTCTTCATCCAAGGCCGACCTCCTTCAACATTGCCGCGATTTCATATGAGGACAACTTACTATTGATTGGTCACATTTATTTTGTAAGAGACATATATTCATTGCTTGGCCGACTTGCTTTATAGAAGGAGGTGTCTCTTGGATTTGTATATATAGGAGTTCTATTTATCATTTGCTATCATAAAGTTCGATTTATTTCCATTCAAGTGCGAATTCCCTTAAGAGCAGGTTGAGAATCTATTCAAGGGCAGAATTAGTTATCAAAGAAGTGCAGATTATTATCAGTCATTGCATCTGTGTTAGGTGCTGAAGATTGGCCTTGTAATTGGCCTCATTGTAAAGAGATTTGTTGTCGCCATTTATATATATAAGAGTGATCTTTGTTGCTGGGTTTTTCTCCCTGAAGAGGAGGGTTTTCCCAAGGTATCTGCTGTGTTATTGTCTGATTTTGAATTAATTTTCTGTGCATATAATCTGATCATTAAAATTTACATGCTCGAGATTGACAGGCATCAAGGAGCAGTACCATACTCGGAAGGAACATTAGTCAAGGAGCACTATAAGGCTCGAGATTGACAGGTGTCTAGGAGTATGCCTTAAATAAAGTGATTTCCTTATAAGATGAAAACTTTACGTCCATAGAACCCCTTCAGTTTTCCATTGGCTGAGTGTTAGATTAGATAAGTCTCCAAGTCAAGCAGGGTGGGTGAACGTACGACTTTGCTCCAAGTAAGCAGCGAATGTTCATTGAACACAAAACAACTTTGGCCAAAGTAGGTGCATGAGTCACTGCATGCACGTGTCAGTTCACTGTGTCGAAATACTTAACGCAATCGGAGTTATCTATCATAGTTGGAGGTCATCCATAGTTGATAGACGGTATTGGTTAAGTAGGTCACAAACACCAGAGCTTCAATGGCTTTTATTAGAGGGTTCCTAACCACTCCCTTCATTGAAGGGCAGGGCCACTTCCAGTATGGAAGGTGTGCGGGGGACCGCTTAAGTCCGTGGTTGGAGGTAAAGCACTTGAGTGATGCTCTCCCTCTGCAGTTGACTGGCCGAGTCTTGGAAGACATAAAGATTGAAAGCATCCAGATAAGGATCTCTGACTCTAAACTCTTTTGCTTAATGCATTGTGAAATTTGAAAAGTTGATTTAGTTATTAAATGGAAAAGAAATTATGATATATACTTTTAAGATTGAAACATTGATATGAAATCATTTATGTATATTCATGTTTATTTCATTTATGCAAATGAAACTTATGATTTAGAAGAAATTTTATTTTCCTTAATTTTGGGAATGAATTCTATTTACAAAATAGATGAAAATTACCATGTAATTTCCTTGTGTTAAGGTTGTGGTTGTTACAAATGTCTACAAAGAATTTAATGAAAATTTTAAAGCTCTTGGATGCAGTGGCTATTTTAAACATATAATTATCTGTTGATTTCAAAAACAATTCCTTGCTAACCAGATATAGAGACAAACTAACCACCATTCCAACTTCAAAAGAGAATTTCTATATAACAATGGCAAAAAAGGGAAAAATTTTGAGAGAGAAAATTTACAGTAAAGGTGCTAATCTTCAAAGGTGTTCCTGGGGGTAAATCCGTTTTATCAGCATAAACAGCATCTAGCGTGAAGGTGCTACTCCTGAAAAATTTTAGCACTTTGGTACTAGGTATTGGATTACCCTTTGGAAATAAGACACTATCCGATGGTGTTGGCACACTCCCTTCATCACAGAGAGCAACAGAGAAAGGAAAAGAGTCTTGAACCTGCATAGAAATGTTATGAGGATAAGCACACAATCTAAAACCTGATATTTTCACACATCAGCAATGTGACAAACCAAAACAAGCAAGTCCTGAGGGGGAAAAAAGTACATGATCGTCAAAGCAACCAACCAACAACTTTGTACCATTATAGACAAACTTTAATGGTGGTGAAAGTGAAGGGATTAAAAATTAGCAAGTCTTAACAAAAAAATACTAGCTGTTTATTTGATTTTATTTGTTAATTGTTTTATAATTAATAATTATAGAGAACCAAAAAAGACACTAAATTAAGAGTTCAAAAACTCAGCAATCAAAATAAAGGAATGCAATATTGAAAATATATATATATATATATACCAGCAGACTTTGAAAATACTAAACCCTAATTACCAACTGTGAGATCCATACTGCCACCTGATTTGAGGTTGCTCCAAACTACTGCTGAGAAGTTTATTGGAAGATACATATGTAGACCCTGTGACAATACTACCTATATGATACACCATATGTAGTACATATTATATAAGCAAATAGTAAGGTTGTTAGGATTTCCCACCTATTTTCCACTAATTGTAACCTCGGGTATTCAGTGGCAATCGAATTTTCAGTACCTAAACAATTCTCTGCAAGACTAAAATTATGACATTTTACAGGCTAAGGATGACTCTGTTTCAACCCAACTCCTCAAGGCCAGACTTAATCATAGATATTAGTAACCTGAATTAATTTATTTTGTTTATAAAACATAAACAAAATACATCTTTGGCAGGTTTCAATTTCTTTCACAAGAGCAGACTTTTCAAAACAACTTAGTCTTTCTTGATTTAGGCTAATTTTGGAAAGAACGATATTTCATGTAAATTAAATTACAAATGATTTGGATAAATAAATTATGCAGATATAAAGCTCTTAAAATTTCAACAATATTACTGATATTACTCCAAATTACAAAATCAAACTCCACCCTACTACTTCGTGCCAAAACTGGAAAACAAAGAAAGAACACTTTTATACAGCATAAAAAGTCAAAAACAAGAATAATACATATGAGACTTCCAAAAAGGTGACAAAACTCCTATTCAAGGCAGCAAATATATCAAGAAAATTCCAAATGCATATTCAAGACGGACAAATATATGGAGAAAAATCCAAATACTGTTAGATATTACATTAATGATTAATTAGATAGTTTAGATTTAGGTTAGTTTATAGATTAGAATAAATAAATTATAAATATTAGTTAATTGTTAGTGGTTAGTTGCGAAGTTACATTCCCGTGAGTTAGTTTTGTTTGGGAAATAAAGGCTTTAAAAAGTCAATGCATTTTAATGTAAAATCATTCTGTATCATCCTGATAAAATCAAATATATTTTATGTATTATTGAGCGATAATGGTTTAATCTGGTTTTCTATATTAGCTCTTAGTTTCATTATGGTATCAGAGCACTGTTAATTCTTGTACCTGTGAGAAGATATAAAATGATGTAATCTAAGGATACACCGCCACGGAGAGTTGAAGGTGATATAAAAACTGTTCCAGAAAGGGTAAACAAATCATATGTGCTGGATGAAACTGTATCGATATTTCGAGGGCCATATGTTAACAAAGTGAGCAAATTGAAGAAGTGGGAGCAGCGCATGGAATGGAAGAAAATACCAGGTAGTCGCATCTGATCAAAAGATTGTTTTGTAGGGGTTTCAATGTTTTAATTTTTGAAGCAGCAAACAGCAAGACCCTGGATGTTTTGAAAGTCAAAATATTTTCTTGTCTCAGGATTACCCTGTTAGAAGGGCTTGTTACGGCGTAGTTGTTGCAGGTTTTTCCTTGGTGAATTGATATTTGAGTGTGTGTTACTTGGATGAATTGATGATTGAATGATTTGATGATTGAATGATTGGATGCTTGAATGATTTGATGATTGAATGTATTGATAGACTTCTTGTTGTTTGCTTGATTGATCTTTTCGATATTTTGATTGCTTGATTTCTTGATGGATAGATGAGTGTCGATTGCTTGATTTCTTGATGGATAGATGAGTGTCAATTGCTTAATTTCTTGATGGATAGATGAGTGATGATTGCTTCTTGAATGTCAATGAATTGATTTACCCTTTATATCCATTTCTTGAAGAGTCACCGCCCTTCACAATAAATGAGTCACCACCCTTCATAATAAAGGAGTCACCACCCTTCATGGCTGCCTTTTGAGAATAATACTTTACTTCCAAATTGATTGATAGATTTATTTCCCATTGATAATTTCTTCATAAGGAAATGTCCCCCTTTTATATCTTATTATTGAGGGAGTCACAACCTTTTACATTAGGAGTCACATCCTTTCTCACATCATCACTACTCTTGAGAACATAACTTAATTTACTTGCAAAGTCACATAAGGTTCTATTCTCAATTGAATTCTTCAATGATGTTCTGGATCTCTTTCTCAAATGAAATGCTCTCCCATTTATATCTCAAGTTTGAGGGAGTCACACCTCTTCACCTCAATGGTTACAATTCTTCATTGCTGCATTTGGAGAATAATAATTTAATTTTTAAGTTAATTTTTTAGTGTTGTTGTCTATTACTTGTAATTAGTCCTAATAATTCCTCCCCTTACCTTTCCTTCTAGATCTACCTTCCTTATATGCCTTATCTTGCTCAAGGGACACAACCTCTCATATGCTGGTTGACCATTCTTAACAACTTAATCTTTATCTAATTCCTATTTGGTGTAATATTAATTATCTTTATTGATTTCTTTTGAAACATAGGCTGCAGACATTAGGAATTAAACAGGACATTACAATAATGGCAAATACAAAAGGCAAAAAACCCATCAAACTTGAAAACTAAGTGCACCTTTTATTGGAGGCTGGAAGCATTGGAAGCAGGAGGTCTTTTATCATCGAGTTAGCTTCTCACTCAGAGATGATATGAAAATATTATTGATATTTATGATTGTGTATTTACAAAAGGAAAGAAGATCTCCTTATAAAGAAAAAATACAAGACAATGTTTCTAAAAGAAACAATCGTTAACAAAAGCAAACTAACGCTAAAAAATGGAAAGATGCTAAAACATACCAAAGCAAACAAAGTTACTAAAAACACACTAAGTTAACTAAAAGCAAGCTAACAACTAAAAAAAGGCAAAGATGACCATTAATATTACATTAAATATTTTAATACCCTCCCTTACTAGTCATCGTACAAACAAAAAAACTAAGTCTACCCATATTCTGTTGGTCATCAAAATGCATAGTATGCAAACTCCTTTTGCTTAGTCTACTCCACCACGTGAGCACTTTGTTGAAATGCTTCCTAGTTGGACTTCTCATTAGCCAACCATTTTCTGCAATACCTTTGTATATGACCAATCTTTCCACAGTAATGGCAAGTAATAGACTTCTTGGAGCTCTCCTCTGAATCGCCTCATCCTTTCTGTTGAGTGGACTTGCCTTTGCCAACGTCCTTGGTAGTAAATGCTTGTTCAACACTAGGAGAGTCACTACTACTCCCAAATTGTTTCCTCCACCTATCCTACTGCAAAAGCTTGTTGCACAGCTCATCGAACTTCAAGTCAACATTGGTGGATGTAATGTTGAGTGTTTCAATGAAGTGCTCGTAGGAACGTGGCAAACTCTTCAAAGTGATCACCACCATATCCTCCTCTTCCATCTTACGACCAATGGCCTCCAATTGATCGCGAATATTTTTTATTTTCATCAAGTGCTCCTACAAAGACACTTGGTCATCCATCATAATTGAGAAAAGCATATTCTTCGAAAAGAAAGCCATTCCCTTGTCTGAGGTCTCATGAAGATCTTTCAAATGCTTCTAGATCTCTGCAACAAATTTACCAGATGGTATTTATGGTAACATCTCATCGACAACAGATAATTTAAGAAGCATAACTACCTCCCTATTACCTCCATCATATTTGTCCTGATCCTTCCCAGCAGAAGTGGGACGAGTTTCTATACCTAAGATAAGCGCATCCAGACACTGGTACTCAAAGATGGTAAGCATCCTCTCCTTCCACGTGTTGTAATTCTTTCCATTGAACCTCTACGTACTTTCCAACATAACATTGGACAAAGACGCCATCCCTCCCGTTTTCCAAAGCACGAAAAACGAGGTAACACTGTGATCAGCTGGTAAAACACTGGACAATCAGTTGGCACAACTCCCACAATTTTTCAAAAATCGTCTTAAAAAGAGGCTCAACAACAGTAAGATTTTTCAGAAAAACCTTCAAAAACTCTAAAAAAAGTAAAGATTTTTTTCAAAAAAAAAGCCTCCAAAAACTGTAAAAATTTTATAGAAAATTTTCAAAACACTGAAATTTTTTAAGAAAAAAATTTGAAAACTCTTTGCAAACTTTTTTTTTTTCCTAGAAAAATTGTCAAAACTGGCTCAAAATTTTTCAAGTTGCCATGAAACTATAGAAAATCTCCACAAACCAGAAACCCTAGGCAAAAATCAAACTTCAAAAAAAATGCCCACAAAATGTAGAGAACATCCACGAATCTTCAAAAAAACCTAGGTCGCACCAAACTACAACCACGTTAGAAAATGCGAGCAGAAACCTGCGAAATACAAGTGGCGGCTAGGGTTTTCAGTCTAGAAAAAAAATGCAACAAGTTGCGGCTTAGAAAACTACCCCGTGATTTACAAAAAACCCACAAAAACTAATACTCGCTGCAAAGAAGGATTTTCAAAGATCTGTCGCGTCCAATAAACGCTAGAAACTTAAAAAAAGAACCATCACGAACTACAGAAAAAAATGCGCACAGATAAAACAATGGCAGGTTGTGGGTGCGAGTTTTGCAATCAAAAATCTGCCCAAAAGAAACACAGAGATAGGTCGCAAATATGCAAAAGAACATGATCTTTCTAAAAAAAAAAATCCCACGATTTTTAATAAAAACGAGGGTGCACGCGGGAGGAACACACAAGCTACGATTTTCAACTTGAAAAAACACTACAGAAGAAAAACACAATTTTTTGCCTAAAAAAAATACGCTATTTTCTTCTAAGAAACCCTCTAAATTCTCCTTTTAAAAAAACCTTCGAAAAATTTCTCAAAAGAAATTCTTCCTCGGAAAAAAAAAAATCACTAAAAAAAAACTGTTGATTTTTTTTATTACAAAAAATCAGCTAACCAAGTTCGGGCCTAAGCTCTGAGACCATGAAAATATTATTGATATTCATGATTGTGTATTTACAAATGGAGAGAAGATCTCCTTATAAAGAAAAAATACAAGACAATGTTTCTAAAAGAAACAATCGTTAACAAAAGCAAACTAACACTAAAAAACAAAAAGATGCTAAAACATACAAAAGTTACTAAAAACACAAAGTTAACTAAAAGAAAGCTAACGATTAAAAAAGGCAAAGATGACCATTAATATTACATTAAATATTTTAATATGATATACTGCATGAGAAGCACCAATTTCATCTTTCATCTTGAGTCCCTCCTTGGAGCAAGGGGGGACATGATATCTTTGATTGGTTTGCAGATAATTGAGTATGTCTCGATCTACAAATTTGGCGAGTGGTACCTATGGATAATTGAGTCTGTCTCGATCCATAGTTTTGCAGGTTTGTATTTGTGGATAATTAATTCTCGATCCGCAAATGGAGGAGTGTTACTATGGATAATTGAGTGAGTCTCGATTCATAGTTGGTTGATGTTTTTTCTTATGGATAATGGAGTTTGTCTCAATTTACAAAGTAGTGGCATACTTGTGGATAATGGAGTATGTCTCGATTCATAGGAGTGACATACTTGTGGATAATGGAGTATGTCTCGATTCATAGGTATTTTGCAAGTTTGACAGTCAGGAGATCTGCTGATGTGTTCAATTTCGTGTTTCCTAGATGAGTGAGGAGAATTGGTGGAGAGATGCTTCATCAAAGTATTCAAAAGGGTTGTTGTGATCAACTCTTGCAGTGTTCCACCCTTTGTTCGGATTGATGTAATAAGGGGAGGAATGTTGGATATTACATTCATTCGATAGTTTAGATTTAGGTTAGTTTATAGATTAGAATAAATAAATTATAAATATTAGTTAATTGTTAGTGGTTAGTTGGGAAGTTACATTCCCATGAGTTAGTTTTGTTTGGGAAACAAAGGCTTTAAAAAGCCAATGCATTTTAATGTAAAATCATTCTGTATCATTCTGATAAAATCAAATATATTTTATGTATTATTGAGTGATAATGGTTTAATCTGCTTTTCTCTATTTGCTCTTGATTTTATTAAATACATGAAGAAAATTCTGAATTAAAAAAGGCATCTTTAGAAAACTTTTTTATTCTATGACAATTGTGTGGCTGTCTGCACAGTTAGAGCTAGACATTAACCAGATTTTGAATTTTACTGCTAATGTTACAAACTAAGTTACCGATTTGTTTTTGGATTTGAGTATGGGTACGCAAATCCGGTATGGGATTCGGTCAAAAAAAAATTTGGGGTTGGGTATGGTTTGGGTACGTTAATACAAAAAACATATAAAAATCAGAAATATATACATATTTGCAGCAGTAATTAAGTTCAGAATACACCACCATATTAATAGTCAAATAACATAGCAAAAATACATCACCACTTTCATAGTCAAATATTAAAGTATTAGTGATACTCGAATGTCATGATATTAAAATTCAAACATAAAAATGTCAAGTGTTACAATCAGCCATTACTGATCATTGATCAATCTGAATCATATGGGTCATCAAAAAAAGCAGCATCATCAGCATCATTAGATGCTACATTTTGTGTAGCACTACAAATAGCATCAGTGGCACTCGCACAAGCACTAACACTACCACTCTCATGCTCAGTAGCTGCTTCAGGCTCATACTCATCATCAATATCAAGTGCAGCTAAGTGATTTGTGGAAGCATCCAAGTCAAGCTGCTCTGGCTCAATATCCCACCTCTTTGTGTCTCCTTCTTTGTAGGAACTTTGCTTGTGTGTAAGGAGGCGCAAGTTTGAATGCACATACACCAAGTCCTCTGCCATTTTTGAATGTAACCTATTGTGTTTTATTGAGTGGATGAAGGAGTATGTGCTCCAATTCCTCTCAGAAGAAGATGAACTAGCAACCTATTAAGACCAAATTAAATTAAATTATTAAATTTTAAAATAGTTAAGAGTTAATATAAATTAAAATTAAAATTAAAATTACAAAACATAAAACTTACTAGGGATAAAAAATTTATTGCAATAGGTTGGAGGTGCCTGTATTCTTGCCCGTGGAAGTACCACCAAGTATGAGCATCCACCCTATACTTGTCTCGAAGAGCATCAAGATTCTGATCAACACTACCAAAGCATGCAAAAGCCATGAACTCAGCCCTCACTCAATCACGTTGGTCACGATCACTGAAGAGTCTACGAAGTGCTGCCCTATACCCTTGAGCCACTTCAGCATCCCTATATGGAGCAACTCTTGATGAAGCAAAAAGTATCTCAGGACTATAATATTTGGGACTCAATGCAAAAGCGAGAAGATGCAACAAAGTGGTCATTTTGTTCCATCTATCAACAATGATTTCTTGTAGCTCTTTGAAGAACTTTTCTTCAGGATCTTCCTCTTTTGCATTGATGATGGATTTCATCTTCTCAATCATTGAGTCGATACCATCATATACTTCGCCCAAACAAGGTCTATCCATGTCTGTGTAACGGATCATGCTCAATATGGGCTCAATGAAACTGATGAGATACTCAACACGATCCCACCAACTATCATCTAGGATCCTTTGCTTGACCCTATTTGCCCTTCCACTGCTAGATTGCCTCCATATGGCCCAATTAGGGCTGATTACCATGGCACAGAGTGCCTCACGAACCTTCATAAGTTGTCTCAACACAATGGTGTTGGAGGCAAAATGGATCTCGGCAACCTGTTTGAAAATCAAAATTAAAAATTAAAATATAATTTAAGTTTACAAAATCAAAATTTAAAATTAAAAGAAAATTTTAAATTTTAAAAATATTGAGAATTAACTTACTTTCAACAACTCCAATTTTGAGAATTGTCTAAATATTCCTTTTGTCATATGGTGGTTGGTGACAAACATTTGGATGTCTTCGCCCTCAGCATACACCTGTTTGATCCACTCAATTTTAGATCCAATTTTTTGTAGCATTAGATTGAGGGAGTGGACAACACAAGGTATCCAAAAAATGTGTGAATACTTCTCCTCAACCAATAACCCAACAGCCCTACAATTTTTGGCATTGTTGGTTACAACTTGCACAACATTTTGATGGCCCACTTCTTCAATAGCTTGGCAATGGATGTTAGCAATAAATGGACCATCTTTCACCTGTCCTTCACAATCCATTGCTCTCAAAAACATTGCCCCTTTAGGGGACACGGCAATAACATTGATCAATGGGCGATTTTTTGCATCTTTCCATCCATCAGAAACAATGGTCACCCCTGTTTCGATCCACGAATCCCTTATGGTCTTCAAAGAGTCTACTACATGTTTCACCTCTTTCTCCAATAAGGTGCAACGCACCTTCTCAAAACCTGGGCCCTTATACCCCTTTGGAGCCTCATTAATAGATTCCACCATTTTTTGCCAATATGGTGAATGAACAACGTTGAATGCCAATCCATTGGCATAGACACATCTTGCTATGTCTTGATCAGCAATCTCTCTTGCCTCATTCTGAAATGAAGCTTCCAACAGTCCCTTAGATCTTTTATTTGAAGAGGGCACGGTTTGCTCTTGAGGGATGTTCATAAATGGATGGCTTTTTGTAGATGGAAGATAAGTAGGTGGTGTAGGGGGTTTCATGGATCGAGATCCTTTTTTTAAAGGATGGCTTGTTTTAAGACTACCAGCTTTTTGCTTTGCTTTTTCTTGCTCAGCAATATATTTCAACACTACGTCATCTGGAAGGCCTTTGCCATCACCTTCTGGAGGTACTAGACAAGGTTTGATGCCATTATCAGGGATCTTACACAAGTGCACTTTCACTTGACTGTATGAGCTTGTATATCGAACTTTGCAATGACTACAAATCCAAACATATACTCCACCACCTGGACATTGTTGAACCATTTCTACATATTTCCAAAGGGGAGAGGTTGGATTTATTTTGAAACGAGATTGGCCCTGAGGAGTTAGAAGCAGATGCCATTGTAATACCTAAGGCACAACAGATTGAAATAATTTTGGTATTGAAATTTGAAACTAAAAAGCTTAAAAGAATGAGAACAAAACAAAAACTTAAAAACAAAACAAAATAGTTCATTTGTTAAAAAAAATCAAAAAACTTTAAAGAAACCTACCTCTTTTGAACAAATCTTGCTCTACGATTTTCTTGGCAACGAACGGACACTTGCAAGTGCTTATGAATAGCACAACAACCAACAATCAGCCTTCAAGTCTATTCAAGCTTGTGCAAGCAAGAGAGAAAGTTCAGCAATGGAGGCAAAAAACTTTGATTTTCATTTACAAATTGTTAAATGAGAGTGGTGTTTTTACCTATTTGATGTGTTTGGAGGCAAAGATTAGGGTTGAAATGAATATTTTATTATTTAGAAGTCAACTTTTAATCAAAAAAATAATTTAAAATTGCAAAAAAAGGCACTTTTTCCACGGCCTGGCCATTCACGCGTCTAGATTCGCGTCGTGTTCGATTTGGGCGTATCTAGGAAGAATCCACAGAGGCTCAACGTACCCTAGGCGTATCCACAGGCGGAATTTTGAATCCTATCCGAATTTGAATCGTTTTGAATCAGAATTTCGAATCCAAATCGTACCGTATTGTATCCACAGGTTTCCAGGGACAAATCGGTAACTTAGGTTACCAATTTATCGGTCAGGCAAGGTCAAGGTCAAGGTAACATAGATAACTAATGATGTTATATACTTGTCCAAAAAGTATTAGATATCTATTATATTTTATCAAACTATACAGTTGTTTCAATTTATAATTATTTTAAGTTTTACTAAACCAGTACAGGGATAGGAACACCATTAAAATTAGGACACATAAGTAATGAATAAGGGTATGCTTATATTATATATAAATATAATTACAAAAAGTTATGGGTGCAAGGACCGGGGCATAGTCCTCATTTGAATATTGGAGCTTCACAGTAACTATGTTTTTATATTATTCTTCAGATACTAGCATGCAATACATATATTTAATATTTCTTTTTCTTTTAGTTTGACATGGAAAGATTTGCCAACTATTTTACACTCACGAAAAAAATTCCTTCCTTAAATCCCTCCCCAGTTTATGACTAGAAGACTAGTGCCATTGTGGTTGGTTTGTGTGATTTTGATATATAACCCTCAGTGACATAAATATTGTATCAAAAGCTTATGCATTCACCATGTACAAATATTTAATTTGTTCTATTCCGCACCCAAAAAGATGCATAATACAAATTCATATCATACTCAGAATCAGCAGACATCTTTGGGCTCCATCTCAACCTTGGACAAAGAACAAGCGTTCCACAGGGGCCCATCCCCACAAAAGTCCTGGCATTTCTGAGACAGGGATGTCCCAGAGACTTTGGGACAGGAATGAAACACCTACACACCGCCCTCCCACCACCACCTGTAGGAGGGAACGTACCAGGGACATTTTCCCTTTCAGGGGACAATGTGGGGACTCCCAGCCATCCCCAGGACAGCTGGGGGAACCTTGGTGTCCATCAATTGTCCCAGGTATGGCTGGGAGTCTCCTCACATGGACAGGCCACTCAATCATTTTTTAAACACTTTAAATAAAAACTAAATCTTTTTGGGTGATTGTCCTTCTGCAATCAAGCAGATTCCTTTATCTCTCTTACATGTCACTCGATTCTTTGCCTCTTGCAATGTATGATCACTTCCTTAACAGTCAAAACTTCTGTCACAAACAAGGACTTAAATTTCCCTTATATATATCAAGCTCATAAATAATGACATACATACAGCACTATGTGCTCTTCAACACCTATCCAGAGAAGTAAAACAAATTTACAGCACTTTGGGCCAGGAATGAAACGCCTACCCACCGTCCTCCCACCGCCACCTGTAGGAGGGTATGTACAAAGGGACATTTCGCCTTTCAGGGGATAATGTGGGGACTCCCAGCCATCCCCAGGACAGCTGCCTTGGTGTCCATCAACTGTCCCAGGGATGGCTGGGAGTTCCCTCACACCAACAGGCCTATCAATCATTTTTTAAACACTTTAAATAAAAACTAAATCTTTTTGGGTGATTTTTCTTCTGCAATCAAGCACATTCCTTTATCTCTCTTACATGTCACTCGATTCTTTGCCTCTCGCAATGTATGATCACTTCCTTAACAGTCAAAACTTCTGTCACAAACAAGGACTTAAATTTCCCTTATATATGTCAAGCTCATAAATAATGACATACATACACCACTATGTGCTCTTCAACACCTATCCAGAGAAGTATAACAAATTTACAACAATTATATCAGCACTAATTGAACAACTATAAATGCAAATAGCAGCAATAGATAGCAATAGAATGATGATTCAATACTTCAAATGGGTGTGACTTTTGATGATATCCTTTCAAAACAATATATAAATATTTAACTTAATAAAACTTAGTTTACTTAGCACACAACTATAAGTTAAGAGCACCTGAGTACCTTCTAAGCTGCTTATACGTGATGTCAATGGGTGCTGCTAAGTCCTATATTAAATTTCATTTATTATAGCATAATTATATTTTGATTGCAATTTCCTTCTCATTTTTTAGGATTAATTTTTTGAAGTACTATATTGTATTTGCACTGCTATCCCCCCATCATTCCCCCGCATCCCCAATTTTTGATCCATTAGTCCCCCATCCCTGCATCCTCCCATTGCAAACTCCAAGGAACATAGCAACTTACTCATAAAATTTAGGTAAATTAAAAGAAAAAAGATATTATACCAAAGTCACTTTATGCTGATGTTCGAAGGTCTGTTTCCATTAACTTGCTAGAGAGACTATTCAAATAACTTGCAGGACTTTGACAAAAAATAGTGGGTGTGTCTGTCTACAAAACTGGGCTCATGAATTGAGTCCATTAGACTTTTGGTTAACCCAGACCAGTAATCAGAGATTTTTAAAATACTCAGGGTTTCAGCGTTATGATCCATACAGATGATGACATCAAGGAAACAATGGCTGCTCAATATGGTGGTACAAATAGTTGGCACATAAAGGTTAAAAGTTTGATTAGACTTGCTAGCATTTGGTTGTTTGAATTTATGCTCTGGAGATTAGCACCATTGAAGCCAATTTTTCTTATTTTGATATATAGCATATACTGCTTCAGGATGTACATTATGTTTTTATCTAAGCATCTCTTATTTGCAATCCTAATCCTTATTTATCTTGAGGATGCGTCACTTAATTTTTTTAATCTTGTAAGAAGTTTCTATCCAGGAATTCTTGTTCAACAATTTATGGGCTGGGGAAGCAGTCTACACAATGTTTGAATATAAGTAAAAAAACTAAAAAAAAATCATGGACGAGATTCAAATTCAAAACACATGCAAGCAGGCAGAGAAACATAAAATCACCTAACACACTAATTTACATGTTATGGTGCCTATCAATCACTTGTCTGCATTTGATAAAGCTATCTTAGATATTAAAAGTAGGTTGCTTAGACATTATGTCAATCCATTTCCTGCGTACCTCAAATTCACGAACCCTAAAGGTAGGGCTGAGCATAGCACACTGAAGAGCGCAACCTCGGGCAATGCACTCGCTGGCATTCAGAGTTCTACTCAATTCCTTCTTGAAAAACCCACTCAAAACCCTCATAATTGCAGGAATTCTTGAACCGGATCCCACAACCTCCACTGCATATATCTTATCCAAGCCCAACTGAGCCTCCTCCAAAGCTCTCTGGCAGGGCACTTTAATCCTCTCCAACAAATCAAATGAAAGCCTTTCAAACTCCTCCCTTTTAATAAACCCTCGCACATCCTTCTCGTCCATTAAACACTCAATATTAAGCGGCGCCTCTGCGTTTGCACTGAGAACCTTCTTCAGCTTCTCACAAGCAGCACGAAGCCTCAAGCTCGCGCGAAGATTTGTAAGAACATCAATTCGGTATTCTTCATTAAATTTCTTGGCAAAATGATTGAAAAGAACCTCGTCAAAATCCCTGCCGCCTAAGGATCTGTCAAAGGCGTTGCTGAGCATCTTTAATTGGCCCTTTTTAAAGGCCGCAACGCTTACTTGCGTGTCAGAGTGCCCTACATCCACAAATACAACGTTTGCTTGCTCGGTTTCAGGCAAATCTGTTTTATAAATACCATAAGCAAGAGCAATAGCCGCTGACTCATGCATTAGACGAAGAGGCTTAAGTTGAGCTATGGTAGCTGCGTCTAAATACGCCCGCCGCTGCAATTCTGTAAAATAGGCCGGTATTCCGATCACACAATCGGAAACCGCCGTGGTTTCCAAGCTCTTCATGGCAATTTGCTTCAGGTTTGACAGAATCATACCGAGGATTTGCGTCGGGGTGAATGTATTGTTTTCTGACATGTAATTGACATGTATTAGAATACCGCCATCCAAGGGGGACTGTGAAGCCTTGAAAGGAAAGAGACGGAGGTCATTCTGTATCTCCGGATCAGAAAACTGCCTTCCAATGAGTCGTTTGATCTGTGATATGGTGGATTTGGGATTCATGGTGGCCGAGGCCACTGCCGCTGTGCCAAGAAACCGCTGTTTTTCGCCGAAACAGACCATGGCGGGGGTTTCTCGCTTCGATTCATCGTTTAAAACCACGTCAATCCCACGCTGCTTTGCCACCGCTACAACGCAGTTTTCATTGCCGATGTCCAGTCCAATGACGCTCATTTTCAATCAAACTCAGAACAGGCTTAATGATAACTGAATTCAGACAAAATTGAGGCAGTTTTAACTCAAAAAACGGTAACCTCACGATTTCGCTTCAGAATGGTTTAAATCCTTAGGAACTGGAATATTTTCCGGAATTCGCCGACATTTCGTGGCGAACACGACCAGCCCTTCAGTTTGGCAAATTTGCACACGAATTTGCCCAAATTTAGGCTAGCAATGACCGGGTCGGTGCAAGGAATTTGAATTGTTTGCAGAATTTGAAGGAAAAAAGATAGAGTAATTCAGAGGACGCATCGATATGTAAGGGATGAGGTATACTTACACTCAGAGAGATTCCAATTGGTCGGCAGTTCAAACCTCGGAATAAGATAGTTTTTCTATTTTCTGTTGAAGTTTTTCTATTTTCTGTTGAAGGCATTTGTTGCTTTCCGTCAATTGTTGCACTGCGAATCAATTGATTCTGTCGAAAGAGACTGAAAAAATAAAGGCTGTCATTCGGTGGGCACGGAGGGTTTCTTTTTACTTTCCTTTTATTTGAGTCGGCGTTCTTTATGCTGGCAACCAAAAAATCATGAGAGATAAAGATATGGTATATTAAAATAATTATTACTTTCATAGAAAGGTATTTTGGTGAAAATTGTGAAAGGTATTTTGTATTATAAAGATGAGGTTTCTTTTAGTTGGGGATGAATTTAGCATAAAGGATATTCTTTAATCTTTTGTATTAAGTTAATGGAGATTCATGATTCATGTATTTATTTTTATAAGAATAAAAATATTGATTTTTATATTGTGATATTGTTATCAAGATTTGATTGTGTAGTTTTACTAGTCAATGAGTTCAATTCGTAAACTATACGGTTGAATCCTTATAGGGATATCACAATTTGACACGCTGTGAAAAATACCTCCTACTTATCAATATTTTTATATATTAAGAATGGTAAGGTCATTATTGAATTAAATAAATCAATTTAATAAAATTATCAATGATATAGATTGATACTTGAATTCTAATTCCATATATGAGATGAACATATTAAGACGGTTGAGATCTATGAAGGTTAGAATTATATGTGCCCTAGGGTCTATTGTGTGTTTGTCGATGTGATCTTTGCATTCATGAACATAAATTTGGTGCATAGATCTAAATCTAGATTATGGAAATGGACTTATTGATTGTGGACCTTTTGTTCTTGCAAATAAAGATTCACTTAGATGTTTGGAACTACAATAAAATATTGGCGGTGTTTGGGAACACATTTGGGGAGCTTGCTAGATGGGGATCTTCTCTTTATGGCAAGCCCCTAGATTTTATTCAATGGTTATTGATAAAAAAGAGGACGAGAGCATGCAATCAATGTATCAATGGGCACCCTAAATGAGTGAAATTTTAGAACTTAATGCAAGGAGAGTGATGCAAATACTTAGTATGCAACTTAGAGTTTCACAATTGGTTATCAAAGAGGTGATGATGTTGAGGTAATGTGATTTCACAATAGAGGTAATAGTGAATCAAGAGTAGTGATTAATCTAGAAAAATGAGTTATTATGAATTAGTGAGGAATGGATGGTGCCTAGATGTTGAATGAGCCTAGGATTATGTCATTTTATACTTGACTTGGACTAACAACTTAAATGTTTTAGAGTGAGAGATGTCACATTACAACTAGTTGGAGGAAGTTGGAAGGGCTTATAGATAAATTTAAATTTGAGATATCTAGTGTCAAAACTACTAAACATGGAATTGAACTAGATCAAATCAATAAGTGTGGATTTAAACATAAAAGATGAACTGGTTAATTAGGGAATGATAAATATTCAGAAATAGGTTTATTTATATTTCTAGTGGTCAAATGAGAGTTTTGAGTGAAGAAAGTGTCGATGTTGGGATAGATATGTCATACATCTTGTAATTCAAATATTCAATTTTTTTTTATTTATTAATTATTTGTGAGTCCTCATGAAAAAGGGCATCCCATTATGACAGTTATTTTTCCATGTGTGTGTTTTGATATGATGTGTGTAAAAGAATCTATTGACATGTAAGATATTTAAGTGTATCTATGACAATTTAAGAGTGTGTAAGCGATTAAAGAGTATTTATGACATGCATGAGAGTATGTAGGGGGAGAGTTACAATCGCATAACAGCACAAACTTGTGTCACATTTTCAGCCAACTAAATATTTTCGAGCGAAACAGTTTCGGCCTAAATAGTTTTGAGCAAAATAATTTTTTCCTGAAACTACGTGGCACATACAATTTTAGGTGAAACACATTTTCCCAAAACTATACAATAAAAAATTTCACTTTATAATTTTCAAATGCGTCTCAATTTACATGTAAAGTTTCAGTCGAAATGTTTTCGATTGGAAGCCTTTCGACTAGAACTATTTCAATCAAAACCATCAGTGGCATCCTTGTTGGCACCCACTGCATCTTTTTTCAAAATTTTCTTATACTTTCCACTTGAACATGACATTTTCTCAGTCAAAATGATTTTTTTCAAAAAACTAAAAATACCCTTTTGTAGAGCTCAAAGTCAAGAATCCAAATATATATTTTTTTAATATTGATTAGTTGTAATATGTTTTTTAAATAATGCAATTAGGTTGTTATAATAAAAAGTGAGGTTGATTAGAAATTTAAAGTACTAGAACATATTAAAATATTTTGAAAAATAGTGATTTGTTTATGATGATAAGCACTCTCAGATTGAGCAAGAGAGTTTTTGAACTATTGGGGAAGTTTAAATGTTATATGGTTAAACACACATATAGAGAAGCCAATTTTGAAGCGGATAAACTAACAAATCTTGGTGTGGATAGGGTATGCAAGAAACAATCTTATCCCTCTTCTCTTAGGGCTTAAGGGTTGTCACGTGCAGATCCACATGGTAAATATTTATGGTGGGGGGGTTGTTGGAGTTGGTTGCATAGAGGGTATTGTCTAAGAAGATGGTTTGGTATCTTGTGCTCCAACGGTTGCCTAGCTCGTCCTAGGAATTAGTTGGAATTTAGCACTACTAGTTGGTGTTAAATCACTCAAAGTCTTGTGACTAATCCTTTGTGCATGTGGCGTTCATTTGCATATTCTTGTGCTATGTTTGAGCCTTAGCTACAAAGAGTCACATTGAGTTGGCATGTGGCAAAGCTAGCGTCAGTCATATGCACGTGGTGTCAAGACACTTTCCTTAGAGCCATACTTGAGCCCTTGTCGGGATGTGTAGCCATGGATAGACAGGATAGCTAATGTTGGCATTAAATCGCACAAAGTTTTTCATTGACTTGACCTATGTGCATGTGGTGCCTACTTGCTTTATCTAGCACCATTCTTGAACTTTGCTACAATGAGGAGCATTGGGATGACAAGTGGCAGTACTAGAGTTGAGTCATATACACCTAGCATCTTGGCGCTACTCTATGCACCATACATGAGCCTTTGTTGCGAGGTGGTGCAACAACATGACAAGTGGGAGTGTTGACTACATCTCACATGCTTTCCTTTTAGAGGCAATTTCCTAGCACATTTTGTTGGGCCAACCATTTTTGGAAAATTCTTGTCCTTCAACCTAAAATTAATGGTGAAATAACATTGCAACTCCTTCACTCAAGTTGATTTGACATGTGGAAATGATTAATTAGGGGGTCTTATCACTCAAGCTAGCTTAAGTGTCTCAGCACATGGGCTAGCTCTGGGAGTTATATCAAAGTATTTATTATGTCAGGCTCCCATCTTTGGAAGAAGACTGAGGGATGATTTCATAGTCTAGAAGTGTTGCACAAACAAATTGTAATCCAAGAAAGCTTTTAATAGGCAAGCTTTGACGTGAGTGAACCAATCTTTAAATGATGAATTTATAAGCCAAGCATTTAGTTTGGATGGAGTATTTTGAGGATAGCATAATGGATACCCCTGTAAGGTTGGTTAGCTCTTAATGTCAAAAGGATTTTGGATAAAGTCATAGAGCTCAAGTCGAGGAGGATCCTTCTTGAGAATGATTTTTTATTGCTCGATGCAATGAAGTTGGTGTTGGGGCATGTGTTCTTAGCAATGAATGAAAGATATAGAGTGGACATGGATATATCCTCTCAGTTTGTTGCAACATTTTTGGATCTCCAATTGCCAAATAATGAGGTTTTGCAAATAACAAGGAAGTTAGTGAAGCCATAACTTTTGGGAGGCCTCAAGTATGTAGTGGTTTTGCTTAGTTGGGAATTGGAATTCCAAGGCCAAGAGACCTGGCCCTGCTTAATGTATTGGGTGTGGAGGTTAAGCTCTACCCTTTCTTGTTGGATTCAAAGGTGCTGACCTACTGCTTCATTGGACACAAACACTGGAAGAGGTGAGGTTTCTAAAGAAATGGCTACATATGGAAATAGTCCAAGATTTTGCATGGGTTTGTGACTTTACTATCTAACTATAGGAGAATGGTGATGAATAGGATTAAGTGTCTTAATTTTTGCATAGTCTTTTTATGTTTGCCTCTGACTTTGTGAGACAATTTTGTATTGATTTTGGTTGTGTGGGGTAGTTTGTGTTGTCCCTATTTTGATAATTGGATCCCTTTTGGATTGTTGGGAAGAGAGCATCAGCTAATGATGAGGGCCACACCACCCGTAACCCACACAAATCACAACAATAGATAGCAACATGGAAGATGCAAGACAAAAGAAAAACTCAGTTTCAATTATTTTCAGAAAATGGAGTTACAGATTCAAAACTTACATGCTACAACCTCATGGGCTTGATTCATTACGCCAAATCAACTCTCAAAACAAAATATATTATTCAGAGCCACAATCTGCACTAATGGAGCCACCCTACAACCCCCCACTTAATGCTTTTTATTTTACCTCAATAATCACCCTAGAATGTTCAACTTTCCCTTTTGTTTTAGTGCCAAAAGTCTCACCATTTAATTTTTGGCCTAGGAAGAAATTTTAATGAAATTCACTTTTTAGAGGGGCAACTTTGCAGGGCCATAACTTTTGATCCAGGTGTCTAATTTGCTATTATTGCATATCGTTGGAAATCTCTCAAAGAGATCTACAATGCTTGTACCCACCAAAGGTCAGTTCGTCAACTTTTCAAGCTGTTTTGGGGCCTCTAAAGTATTCATATATGAATTTGAAGCTGCATTCGAGAAATTTCTCAAGACAAAAACTTTAATATCTCCCAAACCGTGCAAGGTATTGAGATGATTCTTTCGCAACCGAAAATGTTTTTCAATTCTATTCCTTGGGGTAAATTGCCAGGTCCATACGAATTCATTTAGGCTAACTTACTAAAAATAGTAAGTTACCCTTTTTTTGCTATTTTTGACTCCTAGTTGTCTTACACCCCTTAAGTGCCATCATGGAACTCAAAACAACTAAATAAATTAAGGAAAAATATTTTTTTTGGGTGATGCAAGATTGCCCTACACCACTGGATGCTCCTACATCAAACACCCAGGGTAATTTGAAAAGTGACCCTGTCACTTCTTAGGAGTTAGAGGAAAACCAAGATGGTTAACCTTAACCTTAGACAACCACGACGAATGTTCAATAGGCCTTCCTCTCCACTTCACCAAGTACTCTACATATTGCTTGTTTCTTGTGCTTCTACTCACACAACTATCCAAAGTTTATTCTATCTCCTGCTTTTATGAAGTAGGTGCTATAATATTCCACTGCGCTTCTATTGTTTCTTCATTAATTCCCCCTTCATGATATTTTTGTTAAATATGAAATGTTAAACACAAGTGAAATATGAATTTCATCAGGCAACTCTACCTCATAGGTATTTCCCGAATCATGCTTCTTCAAGATCTTGCATGGTCCAAACTTCTTCATTAACTTCTTGTATGTACCAATTGGAAACCTCTCATTTCACAAATGAACCATGACTTCATCTCCTACCTAGAACTCCTTATGCCTCCTTTTTTGATCTTCCTTGGCCTTATATTGTGAGTTCATCTTATTTATATGTTTCTTTACTTCTTCATGCAAATTCTTTAGGTGCTCAGAAAAAGTTTTAGCCTCAACACTACTCTTCTCCCCCTTATCCATCTTTCTCAGAAGTAGTTACTCCCATACACAATCTGGAATGGTGATTTACTAGTGCTCCTATTGAAAAAATTGTTGTAAGAAAATTCTACTTGTGGTATAATCAAATATCATCCCTTAGGTTTATCTCCTACTAAGCATCTTAGCAGGTTACCCAAGCTCTTGTTCACCACCTCCATTTGTCCATCAATCTGTGGATGGTGTGCAAAACTGAACTTCAAATCTATCTTCAACTTCTTCCATAACATCCTCCAGAAATAACCAACAAATTTGGTATCTCTGTCTGAAACTATGCTCTTTGGTAGACCATGTAGTCTCACCATCTCTCTAAAAAACAACTGTGCAATATGAACATCACTGGTTTTATGACATGGAATGAAATGTGCCAGCTTTGAAAATATATCCACCACCACAAATATAGAATCATGCCCTCTTTATGTCCTTGGCAAGCCAAGAACAAAATCCATGCTAATATCCTCCCATGGCCTCTCAAGTATAGGTAATGGCTGATACAATCCAGTATTCTGACTTGATCCTTTCTCCATCTGACATACTCTACAGCTTTGTACAAACTTCTTTACATCTCGTTGTAATTGTGTCTAGTAATAATTCTCACTAACAAGAGCAATGGTCTTATCTCGACCAAAATGTCCATCCAATCCTCCACTATGCTTCTCCTTGATTAGATTCTCTCTCATAGAACTCATTGGAATGTACAATTGGCTTCTTCTAAACAACATCCCATCTTGGATTAAGAAATCCAACCACCTCATCCTATCCAATGTAACAAGTTCCAAACAAGCCTTACAAGCTTCTGTAAAGTTTGGATCTTCAAGATACAAACTCTTAAGTTCATTGAACCCAACAACCTCTATATTCATTTATATCAACAAATTTTGCCTTCTACTCAAGGCATATGCAACTTTGTTTGACCTTCCACTCCTATGCTTCAAAACAAAGGTATAACTCTACAAAAACGCAACCCATTTTAAGTGCCTTTGATTTAACTTTCCTTGTCTATTGAGATACTGCAAAGCCCGGTGATCAATATATAAAACAAATTCTTTTGGCAACAAATAGTGTCTCCATTTCTTCAAATCCTGAACTATGGCATAAAACTCATGATCATAGATAGAATATTTCTTCTTAGCATCATTTAACTTCTTAATAAAATAGGCAACAAGCTTACCTTCTTGACTCAAAACAACTCATATGGTAGTGCCACTAGCATCACAATCTACCTGAAAGACCTTATTGAAATCTAGAATTTCCAAAATAGATTGCTCTATAACTTTCTTCTTCAACATATCAAAACTTTTGGCTGCTCTTGTAGTCCACTTAAACTCTTTTCTATCCCCTCTCATCACTTCAATTAGAGGTGCATAAATGCTATTGAAATTCTTAATAAATTTTCTGTAAAAACTTGTTAGGCCATGAAATGATCTTACCTCTATAACATTCCTTGGGGTAGGCCATTCAATGATAGCTCTCACCTTCTCTAGATCCATTTTAAGACCCTCTGCTGCGACAAAAAATCCTAGATACACCAGCTCTCTCTTCACAAAACTACATATCTTCAAATCAATCAACAACTTCTCCTCCCTTAGCTTCTCAAAAACTCTTCAGTTATGCATCAAGTACTCCTCCAATGTCTTGCTGAAAATCAAAATATCATCCAAATAAACAATAACAAATTTTCCTAAGAAATCTTTCAATACCTCGTTCATAAGCTGCTTAAATGTGCTTGGTGCATTAGTTAGCCCAAAAGTCATGACTAACCACTCATACAAGCCCTCCTTGGTTTTAAAGGTCGTCTTCCATTCATCTCCTTATCTAATCTAGATCTGGCGATATCTTCTCTTCAAATCTATCTTCGTGAAGTACTTAGCTCAACTAAAACAATCCATAATGGCATCCATTCTTAGCAAGGGAAATCTATACTTGATGGTGATTTTGTTGATGGCTCTATAGTCTCTTCACATTTTCCATTCCCCATCCTTCTTTGGTGCTAGTACTGCAAGTATTGCACATGGACTCAAACTCTCTCTGATCAATCCCTTCCACAACAACTCTTGCACTTGTCTATTCAACTCTTCACTATTTGTTGGAGTCATATGATGAGCTGCCTTATTCAGCAAACTGGCTTCAGGAATCAAGTCCATCTAATGACTAATCTTTCTTACTAGAGGTAAAACTTCAGGTACATTATCAAAAATAATGGCTTGAAACTCATTCAACAAATCTAAAACCTCTACAAGTATCACAATAGTATCTTCTTTATCAACTCTAGGGATCAATGCAAAACACATATGCTCATGCCTCATACCTTCTAGGAGATTTTTTCCATCAACCAAACAAATTCTTGCATTACTGCATACCTTTTCCTCTACCTCTTTCAAAGGCTTCAATTTATGACGAACCCCATCCTTTTTCAGAGAATAGGTGTTGGCATGTCCATCATGTACTGCTCGTCAGTCAAACTGCCACAATCTGCCTAACAACACATGATAAACATTCATAGGCATAATATCACACAATACCTCATCACAGTAATTTCCAATCTTGAACTTTACCAGACATTGTTCGTTTACTAAGGCTTTATAGTCCTTTTGCAACCAAGCAATTTGGTATGGGTTTGGATGCCTTCTCTCTAATCACAACTTACTAACCATTTCTTTTGAAACAAGGTTATCAATACTACCTCCATCAATAATAACATTGTAAACTTTACTTTCACACTTACATTTGGTGCAAAACAAATTCTTCCTTTGAGTTGGTTCCTTCTCCTCAGTCAGCAAGGCTCTTCTAGTAATAAGAACCTCTCCTCTCTCTACATCCTCAGAATGTGAAGACTCAACATCTTCATCTACATGTGCAACTCGTGCATTACCCTCAAGTCTTATATTTGTCCTTCCTTGATGTTGAGGACACTCATAGGCTCTATGTCCTTCTTCGCATTGGAAACAAGTTCCATGAAAGCCTCCTCTTCTAGATCCTCATCCAGATCTTTCTCTTCCTCTTTGATCTCCATTATTTTAATCATGAGGACGGTAGGTATTATCTCCTTTTTAGTTTTGGCTGCTATTGGAGCCTTCACCCTTCTTTTGATCTTCATTTCAACCTCCATATGACCATCCACCGGTCTTTCCTCCATGGCCTCCACCTCGTTGTTTGTTCTCAAAGCTCTTGTTCAGTCATTCTTCAACCTTTAGAGAAAACTAATAAGCATCATCAATGATGGTCATTCTTACTAGTGACAATTCTTCATATATGCTTGGCTTCAACCAGTTAATATAATGAGCAACTTTCTCTTTATTCACCTCATAATTTCTTGTCCAAATCAGGACTTTCTGAAATTCCTTTGTATATTCTTTCACCATCCTTATTCCTTTTTTCAAGCTCTGCATCTTCTTGAGCAACTCCAATTCGTAATTGACTAGAATAAATTATTTCTTCAATTTTGACACTATTTTGTCCCATTTGGAAATTTTATCTTTCCCTTGTCTTCCTCTTTCTAAGTGGACCTCTTTCCACCATATACTGGCATGACCTTTCAATTTTGTCTTTGTAAATCTCACTCTGTGAGGATCTTCAATCTCCTCAAACTCGAAAAATTCCTCCATGTCATTGATCCAATCAATCAATTCTTCAAGATTTAGACTTCCAATGAAAGTTGAAACCTCCATTTTAGGTCTCTTCCCAATGCTTGAGATCACTCGCAACAATCTCCTTTCTCCAGGATCCATTGGATCCTACTCTTCCTCTTCCATTTCCTCTTTCATTTCATCTTCACTATCATCTCTTTCTCGTTGCACATCTCTTCTTTGAACCTCTTGTTGCGAGGTTTCTAATTGCCTTCTAAGGGCTCTGACTTCATCTCTAGGTGGATCTCTTCCTCCACCACCTCGGCCTCTACCTCTACCATGTTGGGAAAGTCTTGGAGACATCTTAAACTCAACCCACACTCACAGGTCCTATTGCAATTGCCTCACGTTCGATGCTTTGTTACAAGCTCAGGAACTACTTTGATACCACTTGATGAGGGCCACACCACTCGAAACCCACACAAATCACAACAATAGATACCAACATGGAAGATGCGAGACATAAAAGAAAAACTCACTTTCAATTATTTTCAGAAAATGGAATTACATATTCAAAACTTACATGATACAACCTCATGGGCTTGATTCATTACACCAAATCAACTCTCAAAACAAAATATATTATTCGAAGCCACAATCTACACTAATGGAGCCACCCTACAACCCCACACTTAACCCTTTTTATTTTACCTCAACAACTGCTCTAGAATGTTCTAGAATGTTCAATTTTCCCTTTTGTTTTGGCACCAAAAATCCCATCGTTTGATTTTTGGCCTATGAAGAAATTTTAATGAAATTCACTTTTTAGAGGGGCAACTTCACAAGGCCATAACTTTTGATTTGGGTGTCTAATTTGCTATTATTGCATATTGTTTGAAAGCTCTCAAAGAGATCTACAATGCCAAAACCTATTGGAGGTTGGTTTGTTAGCTTTTCAAGTTGTTTCGAGGTCTCTAAAGTCTTCATATCTGAATTTGAAGCTATATTTGAGAAATTTCTCAAGACAAAAACTTTAATATCTCCCAAACCGCGCAAGGTATTAAGACGATTCTTTTGCAACTGGAAATGTTTTTTAGTTCTACTCCTTGGGGTAAATTTTCAGGTCCATATGAGTCTATTTAGGCCAACTTACTAAAAATAGTAAGTGGCCGTTTTTCGCTTTTTTTGAATCTTGATTGTCTTACACCCCTTAAGTGCCATCACGGAACTCAAAACAACTTAAAAAATTAAAGAAAACATATTTTTTTTGGGTGATGCAAGATTGCCCTACACCATTGGATGCTCCTGCATCAGCTAAGCTCTCAATTGTACATAGAAAATGTAATCTTTCTTGAAATATTAATAAAAATATACTCTTACATAGCAAAAAAATATATATTTTAAAAAATATATGGTGCACTATAGGAGGAATCCTCTCCAAAAGGGTATAATTTATTTTTTGAAAATGATAAAAAAAAAGATAAAAGTTTACATCAAGTGAAAACTACCAAATTTTGGTAAGTTTGACTTTAAAACATTATTACGAGGAAAATATACATAAAAAATTAAAAATTTCCATGCATTAGATATTGAAGTTATCTATTTGGGAACAAAAAATTTAGGAAAAATATAATTGTTTTCTCTTTTTCTTATGGTGTCAACTCAATGTTACTTTTTCTTAAAATTTTCAGCAATTCAGAATCTACTCTTAAATTTATAAAAGAAATATCAAAACAATTTTTTTTTTTTTGAAAAATTGCAAGCATATACTTCATCAAGAGTTCTACATTTCATTAGTTTACATCATTTTGAAATTCAAAAACATAGAGACTATTTTTATGTGATTGAAATTGAATTTTTTTGTTTGTGTTGGTTGATTCCTTTATAAAAGTGTGACATAGGTTTGTACTTTTACCCAATATTGACTTGAATATTGACCAACTTATTATGCATGTTACAATATGTTATATAACATATTTGAATGTAGATAATGGAGCCAAAATGGAACACCCAAGATGATGAGTTGGTTATGACAAATTATGATAGGTTATGATAGTGTAAGAGCATTTATTAAAATAGCATGTTGACTCATCATGGGATATGAGTGCTAGAACTTGGGTACTTGGTTTGGGCGCCATTCTTGGGTTATGGGATTGACTTAATGTTTAGAAAACCATCAATGGTTTTTGGTTTTCTCCTCTTATGTTTGTTGGTTGTTGGAGGTGGAGGTTTTAGATAATATATTTGCAAGCACTATTATGATATCAAAAACTCTCCAACTTTGTTCTTAGTATTGTCACATCCCAGATTATGGTTTGTAGTTATTTTTAACTTTTACGTTAAATATGTGTTTAAATAGACATGAATGAGTGAATTTACTTCAATTGATGTTAAATAAAACTAAAATGCAATTAAAATGCTTTCATTAAAAGATCAGAGAATTGTGATCATTATTAATTTTTATTAATGATTGTGATATCATGTTTATTAACAGACTAACCATTGTGATGGATTTCTAAGTTGAATGCAAAAAAAAAAATCCATTTCAGATGGAGAGGGAAAGTATCACTAGAGAGAAGTGTATATACATTTTGAACAAATGGGTAATTGTCATCTTGAGTTGAACACTTACTCACATAGATCTTGTGTCAAACTCCAGTAAATTGTTCCTCGTGTTGTCAAAGAATTAATCTTATGTAGTCTAGTCATAATGATAGGTCAAAATCATACTCGATCTTTGACCTAGTCTCTCACAATGGTTGAGAGGTGATATTATTGGGTCTTAATTATCATTTTTGTTTATATTTTAATTATAAAGGATTATTTGATTATTATTTAAAAGTATTAAAAAATTAACATATTATATATATATATATATATATATATATATATATATATATATATATATATATATATATATATATATATAATGTCATTATTATTAAAATAGGCATGTGTGGCTGGTAAGGGTAGCTCACCATATGGCATGTTAATGATTAGTGGAATATAGTTAATAGTGTTAACCCTCACATGGAGGCTACGTGCCAAGGGAGTTGGCACTATTTTTGGCATGTTAAAAGTTTTAAATGCTTTTCATTGATGGCATAGTGAGGGGAGATCAAAATTAGAGTCATGTGGATAATAAAGAAAGGCGTAAGTATTTGGGAGGTAGGCATATGTATTAGAAGGTAGTTTTTGACTGTTATAAATAGAGTTAAGCTTGTTGTTAGAAGGTGTGTGAACGTTTGGCACAACACAAGAGAATAGATAAAAGGTTTCTTGTTGACTGTGGGTAGAGGTTTGAAGTTAGCAAAGGATCAAAAACAATTTCCAAGCATGATATCATTGTCTATTTTTCTCTATTTATTTTCCATTAACATAATGTTATGTATAGAAAAAAAAAAGTTTATACATAAAGATATATGCACGAGAAAATGATCTTGGCTGAGTATTTTTACCTGTGTATAAATTCTTTTAAAATCTTTTTATTCATCTGCATTGAACCTCAAAGAAGATAAATTTGAATACAAGAATTCATATTATTGTGTTATTTTGCATTGTGTCGCGATAAAGGGAATGAATTTCATGTTCAAGAAGAAACAAATATATATGATTTTATTTAATTATTTACCCTGTTGGTTGAAATGAATAGAAATATTCTTATTTATTCATAAATATTAATATCTAATTGATATATATATCCAAATATGTATTTGTATATATATAGATATATGAACGTGTAAAATTTATTTTGGATACATTTATAAATATGAATGAAAGGCTTGATGCCTAGTCTAGTTATTATGGTCATGAGTGATCAGATTATTACTCAAAACTTTTATTATGCCATAGATTTCATCTATATATGCGCTTATTTTTTCAAAAAGAAATAGGTAACATGTTGTACCTTCATTGGTATTATAAAATATTTTCTTGAATGAATTTGAAAGAGAAAACATAGAAAAACAATAAATATCTATGATAAACTTATTTTTTTGAAAGAGGATAAAACTCTTATTTATTTGTATTACAAGTTGTTAAGACCCATCAGTGATAGACATAGAATCATGAGTCAATGGTAGGAAGGTGACATTAACTGAATGTATTATAACTTGTAAAAGAGTTAAAAAGTCTTGTGCTATGAAATATAGGAGAGTACTACACTCTTGAACTAATTGTATGGACATATGAACATATGGCAATAGCCAAGATCTATCAAATTATGAGTACATAAAACAAATTTTCTTTGTCAAAAGTATATTTCAATGACTTTAGTCATTTATTGATGCAAGAGCATCTTAGGCATATGGCAATTGACATCAACCAAACTGGTTTCCAATTTGATTTTGATTTTTTTGGTTTGGCAACAAAATTTTGGATCTATAGTTTAAAGAGTAGGTCAAAGTATATTTTTGTCATTTCCAATTGAAAAAAAATCTCAATTCAATTTCTATTTTTAATTCGATTATGTTGTGTAATTCCTTATTTTATGGTTTACCATTTTGGTCAATATGGACGAATTATGATATTTGTCATTAAATCCAATGTATAAAAAAAGGGAAACTAGATTTAAATGTAGATTAAGGAAGATATTCAAAGGTAGATTATGGGAAATTACAAAGAGGCACACAACCAAAAGTTTATCACAAAAAAATTATTTAAAAAAAATCAAAATACAAAGGATATGAAAGGGTTGTGGCATATGAAAAGTTAAGAAGATAGAGTGAAAGAGTGGGCCAAGTAAGTGAAATAAGAAGGGGTTGGCATAGAGAGTAAGGAAGATAGAGAAGAGGTGCCATGAAGAGAACAAGAGTATGCACAATATATTGTTGCATATGAATACAAGTGCCAGGAAGGGGGCACAATGGAGAGAGAAGAGTCTTCAAACAATTAAATAGTGTTGACTGCTAAAAGGAGGCCGCCAAGGGAAGAATAAAGGGGTTACACCATTTAAATGGCATCCTAAATTATAATGTAGAGATAGATAAGGGTGAGGGGGCTGTGAGTTAGCACCATTTTTGATGAAATATATAAAATTTCAAACTGAAAAACATGGAGAGGCCACGCCATAGTAGAAAATGGTTAAAATTTTCAATAAAAGACATGTATGCAAAATGGGTGCAGAACATGGGTGATGCAATTTGAATGAGAGATACGTTGCATAGATGGAGAGGAGTAGCTTGCCAAGTTAAAAGCAATATAATGCAAAATTTAGTGTGACAAGAAATTGTGCCATGTAAAAGGCAAAATATAACTGTAATGAATTAAAAGTGGAGATTTAAAATGACATGGAAGAGGAAGAGGTGTTGATAAGAGTTGCAGGATTACATAGTTCAGTTCAGTGAAGATTAAATAAAACTTGAACAATTGTATTGTTTTCGGCCGGCTTTTAAAATCAATTATCTTTGAAATTTTGTGTTGTTAGGGAAGGTTGAATTGGGTTATTTAATTGACAAATAAAAATATTAAGTTAATTTTTGTATTTTTTACATATTGTTTGTTTATGATTATCAACTTGTGGCTAATTGTGTGTGAACAATGAGAGTGCATTCTCCATTTACACCAAATGGTATCAGAGCTAGAGGTTCTGAGCGCATAGGAAGAGCATCAAACGTGAGGCAGCCTATGCCAAGACTGGTGGGTAAAGTAAAGGATAAAAGGTGGTAGAGGAGAGCTCATGAGGATTGTTGTAGGTAAAGAATCCATGAGAAATCAAGAGCTAGACGTCACGAAGGAATTTTTCTTTGTAGATTGTAGAGCGTGTGATGCGAGTTGTGGAAGATTGTTGTAGCTAAAGATGGGATGGGTCATAAGGAGACCTGTGCAAATTTTTTTTTGGGAACAATATTGGGAAGAAGTGGAAAACAAAAAGTTTGAAGAGATGGGAAATATAGTCTATGAAGGAGGGAAGATCTAGGCCAGGATAGAGGTATTGGAGAAGAATATTGGAAAAGATGAGAGGAGATTGATAAAAAGAAGCGAGAAGAAGAACGAGGACAACAAAAAGAAAAGTAGAAGAAATAAGTTTCTAGCCTAAGGTAGAAGAAGGAAGATGTGAGAGCAGCCCCTACAAATGTACACAAAGAAGTGAGTAGCAAAGAGAAGATAGCAACAAAGGATGAAGATGTAGTTGTGGTCATAGCGAAGGGTGAAGAAAGAAAATTTGCATCTGATGATGATGCGAGAGATGTCACAGTGAAGGATGATGTTGCAACCGTGGAGAAGGACGAGATAAATAGTATTGTGTTTTGTGATTTTCCTTTGTTTTCTATTGAAGAATATGGAGAAGAGTGCATGGAAATATTTAATTTCCATGGATTAGTAGATGCAGATTTTGGTAAGGATGTTGTAGGTGGTGATATGGATGGTGAGGAATTTGGTGGAGGTGGTTGGGTTTTGGTGGTAAAAACCTATGGAATATGAGAAGAATGGAGAGTTTGTTTAGTGGAGGAAGATGGACTATGGTGGACATGAGTCCATGAGAGGGAAGGAGAGTGTAAAGCAAAGTTGCAAGAAGAGGGTGACACTTGTTCTAGCAAGATACTATAAAAGGAGGAAGACAAATTAATTTTAAGCAATAGATTCAATGATGGAGTTCATTGGAGGTTGGTTGCAACTTGGAAAATTAGTTCAGCTACTCAAATCCACCTTTGTGAGCCTATGCTCACAAATCTCCTACCCGACGTGTCTGATGTAGGAGAATCTAGAGCAAATGGCAATCAACATCAACCAGATTGGTTTCTAGTTTGATTTTCATTTTTTGGTTTGGCAATAAAATTTTGGATCTATAGTTTAGAGAGCTAGTTGAAGTAACATTTTTGTCATTTCCAGTTGACAAAAAATCTTAGTTCAATTTCCATTTTTAATTCAATTATGTTGTGTAATTCCTTATTCTATGGTTTATTGTTTTGCTCAATATGGATGAATGATGATATTTGTCATTCAATCCAATTTATTGAAAAAATAGGGAAACTATATTTAAATGCAGATTAATGAAGATATTAAGAGGGTGATTGGGGGAAATACAGAGGGGTGCACAACCAAAATTTTATCAAGAAAATTTCATTTAAAAAAAATTAAAAGACAAAGGATATGTGGGGGTCGTTGCATATGAAAAGGCAAGAAGACAAAGTGAAAGAGTGGTCCAAGTAATTAAAATAGGAAGGGGCTTGCATAAAGACTAAGGAAGATAGAGAAGATGTGCCATGAAGAGAACAAGAGTATGTGCACTATATTGTTGCATATGAATGCAAGTGCTAGGAAGGGGGCACAATGGAGAGAGAAGAGTTTTCAAACAATTAAATGTAGTATTGACTGCTAAAAGGAGGTCTTCGAGGGAAGAATGGAAGAGCTACACCATTTAAATGGCATCCTAAATTAGAATGCAAAGATAAATAAGGGTGAGGGGGCTATGAGTTAGCACCATTTTTGAAGAAATATGTAAAGTTTAGATTGAAAAACATTGAGAGGCCATGCCATAGTAGTAGCTAGTTAAAAATTTAATAAAAAAAAGTGTATGCAAAAGGGGCATAGAATAGGGGCGATGAAATTTGAATGAGAGAGATGTTGCATAAGAGGGAGAGGAGTAGCTTTCCAAGTTAAAAGCAATATAATGTAGAATTTAGTGTGACAAGAAATTGTGCCATGTAAAAAAGGCAAAATAAAATTGTAATGAATTCAAAGTAGAGATTTAAAATGGCATGGAAGAGAAAGAGGTGTTGATAAGAGTTGCAATATTACATAGTTCAATGAAGTGAAGATTAAATAAACACTTTAACAATTGTATTGTTGCCAGTGGCATTTTAAAATCAATTGTATTTTGTTGGGTGAAAATTCTATAAGCCTTCTAGTTACGTATATTTGATTACACTGGTACTCCTAGATTATGCTTTGACAAGATAGGAGTATTGGAAATTACTGCTTAGGTTTTATTTAAAGTTGTAAGGCATCAAGAAATAAAAATTGTGGAACATTGTAAACATATTCTATGAAAGAAGAGAGAATCATGAATGTAACACACCCCCATATGATTAGTGTAGTGTACATATTATAAAGTTTGGACTAGTTTACTTTCAGTTCCGGTAAGTAGTAAGAAGGGTGCCTCCCCTTTCTAAGAGGAAGGATTTTATCTCACAATAACTATGGTTGAAATTCAAGTTTTGTAATCTATAAAGGGATTACAGAATTTTCACCCAACATCTTTGAAATTTTGTGTTGCTAAGGAAGGTTGTGTAGACACTTAAAAATGTTCTAAATGATACTACACACTTGAATCCAATATACTAACATCATTTCATCCTGAAATTCATCATTTTCTCACCTGCTTGATTAAATATGCCTAGTTAAATTTAATTAAATACATCATTTTCATCTATTGATCTAATTAATCTAATTAGGTTAATTCCTACGCTTTCACACTAACATTTCATCTAGTTTAATTGAACAATGCAAATTATTTAATTTAAACCCTTTCCTTTATCTCCTCTCATTTAATTAAATAATCGAAATCATTTAATTAAATGTTACTACCCCTTTTCATTAAATAAATAAATTATTTAATGGATATCGTCACATTCCTCATCTTGCACATTAAAATTTAGTTTTAATTACTAAATTGCTAATTTCCCCCATCCACTTGCATAGGGAATATTCCAAAGGAATATTCTCCTTTTTGGCTCCAAAAAGGGAATGATCATTTTCAAACAAACTTTGTAACAAACTTTCAAAGTTGTTACAAAGTGTGTTTGTTTAAATCATTGTGAGCCCTTGATGCTTTCCTTGATCCATGTTTCACCCTTGCTTCCATATTGACCATTGATTGAACAAATCGATCTGAGCCGTTGATTCTTCATTTGATCTCTTATAAGTACATCACCATTTGGAGAGAAATGGATCTACCTTTTCAAAGTAAAGTTATGCTACTGAAATTCATACTTGCTTTCATCCATATTTAGCATTTGTTAGCATTTTAGATTAATCTTCATCCATATTAGCTTAAGCATCCATTAATGGCTTCAATTTTAGCTTAGTTTGCATCCATTTTAGCATAGTCTTGCATCCATGGCTTGCATCTTTGAACTTTGTTTATATTTAGCATAGCTTGCATCAATCTCCATCAAGCATTTTAGCATTTAACACTCATTTTCATCATATTAAACTAGTTTTGCATCCATGTTTCACACATATCTCATCAGTTTCATTGATTTTCATTTATAAAATCGATTGGAACAACTCATATTATCCAAGGGATTGGGAAAGGGTTGCCATTCCACATTAGTGTGACACCACTCTCCCAATGGGAGAAGATTTGAAGTCTTAGAATAGGTTCTATTATGCTTTCGTGTTGATTTCATGTTAGTTTAATGGCTTCTTAGTTTCTTTGATAATTTCATATATCTCATCGAGATCATGCTTAGGGGATTAAATAGGGTTTAAATTCATTTGGATCTAGCATATTTAGTTTGTACTATGACTATGGTCATAGGTTGAATTGGGTTATTTAATTGACAAATAAAATTGTCAAGTTAATTTTGGTATCGTTTACATATTGTTTGCTTGTGATTGTCAAATTGTGGCTAATTGTGTGTGAACAACATGAGTGTATTCTCTGTTTGCATCATTTATTGAAAATAGAAAGAAATACATGTTTGGCCTTAATTCTTTAAGAAAAGGAATGTTGAACATTCAAATGAGTCAATTGTGTGTTAAACCATAGGTTGAATGTCGTTTCCAAGTCGAGTTAGAGGTGTGTGAACACATAACTGCATTTCCTATGGAAGTGTCTATTATATTAAAACTTTGGCCAAAGTATTGCAAAAGTCTCTACTTGCATTTATTTGATTCATAGTGTTCCAAATTTCATAATTTAGTTAGATTGGTCATACTTAGTTAAAGGATTGTCTAAATTTGTATGGTTGATTGGGTTATGTAGGGCACATCACTAGGACTCAAATGGCATGAACTTTTTGGTTTCATTTATCTATACTCTTTGTGAAGGGTAGGGCCACTTCCAAATGGAAGGTGTGCGGGGGACGACCAATCTGTGGCTGGAGGAAAAACACTTGGGTGATGCTCTCCCTCTTGTAGGCAACTTTATTGAGACTTGTGAGACAAATACAAGATTTTAGATATGGAAGATTTTATAACACTTACTGGTGCAATTGTAAACATGTTGCTTTAAATGCAAGTCATATATGTAATGTGAAAGAAAAGATTATAATAATTTTCTTATCGTAATGTTTCATTTCAAATTCAAATATACTTTGTAATGATTATAGTTTCTATTTTAATATTGATCATGTAAAATAAATGAAATATGAAAGACAAAAGAAATTACTTGTGATTTTTAGCTTGTGGTTATTTACTTTCTTGCTATTTAAATAAGTAATTTTAGTTATGATGGTTATAGTTCAATATATATGGTATCAAAGCTACCAGGTTCAACACATGGACCTAGGAGCTCATTACAATTTTTTTTTCTAACATTTAATAAGGTTAGATAATGTTTGAAATTGTTCTTGTGCCGAAATGGTAGAAAAAAAGGAAACCTACTTGAAAATATATACCTAAAAACTTACCTAACCTATTGGTCAAGAAAGAACCATCTCTAGAGGTAAAACTCCATGAGGATATCAACTGCTTTGGAAGTGCATGTCTTTCTGATTCTAAAACCCTTGCCAATGCTCTTAAGCACATTCAGTTTGGAAGGAAGCAACAATTGAAGGTGGCAAAGAATTCCATAGTTCCCAATCCCTCTATTAAACCAAGTAAATCATCTGCTCGTCATGATATGCCATTTGGATGTGGTTGTGACACACCTAGAGTAGGAAAGGAGGTAATGGAGGAGTACCTGTGAGTACACCCACCCTCCAAATTTGTCTTGGTAGATTCTGACATGGAAGAGGAGCCCAAAGAAATACCTTTGTCTAATAGTGATTTGTATTCACATAAAAAATAAAGAAATCTTCTATTAAATAAGGATGTACTAATATCCACTAAATAAAATATAATAAAATTTTGCTATTTTTGTAAAAACTATATATTGAGATAGATATTGTTATAAATGATGATTTTGGTTTAATGTAGTGTTAAAACATTTAGCAGATCTAATTAAAATATTAAAATGAACACCAAGTGTGATAAAGTATTTCAACATGGTGTGAACTTAAGGAAACCCTAGAGGAAGTTAGGAGATGCCAAATCCTTATGAAAATCCAATGGCCAAATTGTATCAAATACTGACCATGTTAAACAAAACTAAGGAAAGGCTTGGTACTTTGGAACAAGAAATGAGCCTGGTCAAATCAAACCTAAAGAAGACAATGAGGCGTCCCAAGAAAGAGGTGATGAAAATAGGCACGATCGTAGCACACAAAAAGAATGAGGAGAAAACAATAATGGATCTAGAACCATGATGAAAGGAAGAATCAACTTGCTCTTGAGTTGTCAAGGGATATGAAGAAGGTAACACCATCCAAGTTCGATGAGATAGTGAGTGGTGATGATGTGGAAGCTTGGATGACAAAAATGGAGAAGTACTTTCAAATCAAAAACTATTTTGAGATAACTAAGGTAGTATGGGGTGTTTATCAGTTGGCAGGTGAAGCATCCACACATGGTGGATGAATAAGAAAATGGAATTAGGGTTAAGCTCCTTAAGTTTACAATGGGACCAGTTTGTGGTCATTTTTAGATAAAGGTGGCTACCTCAACTCTTCTTTGACCAAAAGATAACAAATTTCTAGAATTTGCATCAAGGAGATATATTCGTGGTGGAATACTAGAAGTTTACTCTTATTTTGAAGTATGTGCCCTAACACCATAAAGATGAAAGGTTTACAATTAGGAAATTCATCATGGGACTTAATACCGAGATAGGTGAAGTAGATGTGCATGGCCCAACCAATATGGACCAAGTGTTCAAGAAGGCTATAAAGCAAGAACAAAAACTAAATTCAATCTTCACTTATTGAGAAAAGAATCACAAAAAGTATAATTGATCACAATATTCTCAACCATTTAAGGAAAGAAATGGCAAGTAGGAAGTGAGAAGGGAAATGATAAATGATTCAAAAATGATCAAAATGAGTCTAGGAATGAAAAGAAAAATAACAATTTCAAGAGAAATGGAGATAATTCTGGTAAACCTTATGAAAAGTGAGGACCTCCTAGAGGATGTTTCTCTTATGGAGGTGATCATTATGCAAACTAGTGCTCGAACAAGAACCAAGGATCTCAACAATGAGGCAATCCATTACCAACCCAATAAGAAACCTTCCAACAAAGGATTCATGCAACCTTGGACAACCATTAAGTGGACTACCATATTACTCCCATAGAGATGACATGTAATTTATTTGGAGTTCCTATTTCTATTTTAATTAATATTGGTGCAAAAAACATTTTATTGCACCAATGGTATTGAGTAAATTTCTTAGAAGATCTAGATTTATGGCTAAACCCTAATCAGTTGAATATGCTAACTAGACAAAATATTAGGTAGAGAAATGCATGTTTGAATCCAAATTTGATCTCCCAAGTTTCTCAACCGAAGTAAACCTATATGTAGCACCTCTAGGTTCCTATGATGTTGTCCTAGGTATAAATTGGTAATGGAGGCATAGGGCCAAGGTGGATTATTTTGAAAAAGTAGTAGAGTGTCTAGATGACTTAGGAAACAAGGTCTTCCTTCAAGGCACTAAAAGAGAAGTCAAGGTTAGACGAATCTCTGCCATGCAACTTAAAAGGGCTAAGCGAAAAGGGTGTTAGCTCTTTAGGTCAAAATGGAGAAACTAGAAGAACTCAAAGAGCTTACCATTCTAGATTATTTGATTTATTGTAAATCTCATAAGCTCCACAAGACTGAAGAAGAAGATCTTTATGATCAAAGAGAACCCTTTATGGAGAAATATTGAGCTTCCTTTGAAATTTTTAGGATGTCTTTCCAAATTAACTCCTTGGATTACTCCCAAAAAAGAGATTTTGATTTCTCCATCAATATAATTATTGGTTCTGAACTAATATCTAAAGCACCATACCATATGACTATTACAGAGTTGATGGAATTGAAAGCTAAATTGCAAGAACTATTGGAAAAAGGGTTAACTAGAACCAGTGTTTCACCTTGGGAAGCACTCGCAATCTTTGACAAAAAGGAGGATGGTACATTGTGTCTATGCATAGATTATCATATGCTCAACAAGGCAATGATAAAGAATAAGTATCCTTTACCACGTATTGATGATCTTTTTGATCAGATGTGTGGCACATTAGTGCTCTCAAAGATCAATTGTGATATGGTTATCATCAATTAAGACTAAAAGATGAAGACATTCATAAAACAACTTTCAAAATAAGGTATGGACACTATGAATTTATAGTCTTACCTTTTTGGACTTACAAATGCCCCAACAACGTTCATGAACTTGATGAATAGTATCTTCTGAGATTGGTTGGATAGATTTTTTTTGTTGTTTTTAGATGACATTCTCATATGTACTCTAAGAATGAGGAAGAACACTACCAACATCTTCATTTTGTTCTCTAATGTCTAAGGGAACACAATTGTATGGGAAAATTTCTAAATGTAATTTATTTCAAAAAGAAGTACAATATCTAGGTCATATAATCTTGGAGAAGGAATTGTAGTAGATCCATCAAAGATCAAATCCATTCTTGAATGGCCAATGCCAAAAAATATGTAGTTTTTTGGGGTTAGTAGGTTATTATAAAAATTGTGTCAAACTTTTCTAAGCTCACCCACCCTATCACTGCTCTTTAGAGAGAAGGAAGTGCTTTGAATGGTCAAAAAAATTCCAAGAGGCACTTGATTAGCTTAAAGAGAAGTTGACCACGACTCCAATATTAAAGGTTCCTGATCTAGAAGGATAGTTTGTAATGATCACTGATGCCTCAGGAGAAGGATTAGCTGGTGTGCTTATGCAATAAGGGCGAGTGATAGCCTATGAGTCAAGAAAGATAAATTCATATAAGTAGAATTATGCTCCCTATGACCTAGAATTGGAATCAATTGTTCTTGCTTTCCAAATGTGGCGACACTACTTGTTGGGAAAGCCTTTTGAGCTTAAGTCAGACCATCAAAGTCTTAAGTACATATTCTCCCAACCACGTCCCAATGCTCAAAAAAGAAGATGGTTGAAATTGATATCGAACTATGACTTTGAGATAAGTTACATAAAAGTAAAATAAAATCGAGTGGTGGATGCCTTGAGTTGGTAGAGACATATTTTCTCAATAGTATCCATTCATTCAAACTTCAAGGACCTATTTTTAGAAAAGTCAGTGGGAGATGAATATTATGAACATGTTAAACAAGCTCTCTCAATCAATCCTCAAGATTCGAGGTATGACAAGTTCTATTTTGAACCACAGGGAATTTTATGGTATAGAGGAAGGATGCATGTTCCAAACTCTATAGATTTAAGAAACCTTTTGTGGAAGAACTTCATTCTACACCATACTCAAGACACTCGGGGGTGATAAAACTCCTAGCAGATGTGAAACCACTTTATTTTTGGAAAGGGATGAAGAGTGATGTTGCAAGATTTGTGGTGGGATATCTAGAATGCCAAAGAGTAAATTCTAAACATCAACAACTGATAGGACTTATGTACCTTCATGGAATTCTAGTGGAAATGGAAATTCATTAGTATGAAATTTGTGCAAGGTCTCCCTATGTCTCAAAATATATAGTAGCCCATTTTATACTTATAAATTTAACATATGGAGCACTAATAATAGCTCACAAGTTTGTCCAATAAGTGATTATATTGCATGAAGTTCCTGAAAAAGTTATCTCAGATAGAGATGCACACATTACATCAAGGTTTTGGAAAACCTTAGTTTTAGCACTTAGAACTCAACTTAATACAAGCTTAGACTATCATCATGAGATAGATGGGAAAATAGAAAGGGTGAACCAATTCCTTTAAGATTTGTTGTAGATGTATTGCATGGATCAACAATACGAGTGGGAAGAATATCTTTCGAATGTAGAATTTGCATATAACAACTCCTATCATTCTGCGATAAAAAATGGATCCATTTGAAGCAATATATGGAAGAAAGTTCCAAACTCATATAAGTTGGGATAAGCTAGAACATAGGATTAGCCTTGGTCTGAAAATGTTATCAGAAATGGAAGAGTAGATCAAGTTGAATAGAAAAATATTGGTGGTAGCAAATGATAGACATATAAGTTACAATAATACCAAGCGTACACTAAGATATTTCTCAGTTGGAGAAAAATTATTTTGAGGGTCAAACCTCATAAAAGTTCCATAAAGTTTAGAAATTTATCCAAATTATCCCCTCCATTTGTGGGACCCTTCAAAGTTCTTGAAGTGATTAATCCAGTTGCTTACATAATCGCTCTACCTCCAACTCTTGCTCAGATGCATAACATTTTTCATGTTTCATATATAAAGAAGTATATAACTAGTTTAATCACATACTTTACTAGAATGCACTATAGGTATAGGATCTAGGAGTGGTAATGATCAAGCCTCTCAATGTGCTCAAAGTACACAAGCTTTGCTTGCGTAATAGAGAGATTACCCAATGCAAGGTCTAGTGGGACCAATATGATGAGGATGGTGCCACTTGGGAAGATTACAAAACATTTTATCAAAAGTTTCCTCATTTGTTTACTCCTTTTAGTCGTTAAGAGAAACTCGTTTATTATCTTATTATGATACACTGAATCATTGGAGACAATGATCCTTAAGGGGGAGGATATGTCACACCCCAAATTTTGGCTTGTAGTTACTTTTAAATTTTAGGTAAAATATGCATTTAAATAGACATGAATGGATGAATTTACTTCAATTTATGTTAGATAAAATTAAAATAAAATGAAAATGTTTTCATTAAAGGATCAAAGAAGTGTGATGATTATTAATTTTGATTAATGATTATGATATCATGGCTATTAACGAACTAACCATTGTGATGGATTTCTAATTTGAATGCAAGAAAAAATTTTCCCTTTCAAATGGAGACGGGGAATATCACTAGAGAGAAGTGTATAGACACTGTGAACAAGTGGGTAATTTCCATCTTGAGTCGAACACAAACTCACATAGGTCTTGCGTCAAAATTGTATAAGTTGTTCCTTGTGTTGTCGAAGAGTTAGCCTTGTGTGATTTGGTTGTAATGATAGGTCAAAATCATACTCAGTCTTTAAGTCTAGTCTCTCATAATGGTTGAGAGACGATATTATTGAGTCTTAATTGTCAGTTTTGTTTACCTTTTAATTGTAAAGTTTTATTTGATTATTATTTAAGTATTAAAAATAATAAATATAATGTAAATATAAATAAACATATATAATAATATATATAATACCATTATTATTAATATAGGCATGCACGACTAGTAAGGGAAGTTAGCTCATCATATGGCATGTTAATGCTTAGTGGAATATAGTTAACAATATTAACCCTCACATGGAGGCTATGTGCCAAGGGAGTTGACACTCTTTTTGACATGTTAAAAAGTTTTAAATGCTTTTCAATGATGGCATAGTGAGAGGGAGATAAAAACTAGAGTCGCATGGATAATAAAGGGAGGAAGGTGTAAGTATTTAGGAGGTAGGCGTATGTATTGGAAGGAAATTTTTTAACTATTATAAATAGAGTTGAGATTGTTGTTAGAAGGTGTATAAATATTTGGGGTAGCGTATGAGAATAAATAAAGGTTTCTTGCTAACTTTGGGTAGAAGTTTGAAGTTAGCAGAGGATCAAAAACAATTTCTAGGCATGATATCATTGTGTATTTTTCTCTGTTTATTTTCCATTAACAAAATGTTATGCATAGAAAAAGAAAGTTTATACATATAGGCTTGTGCAAGAGAAAATGAATTTGGTTGAGTATTCTTACTTGTGTATAAATTCATTTAAAATATTTTATTCCTTTGCATTGGACCACATAGAAAATAATTCTAAATATAAGAATTCATATTATTGTGTTAGTTGGTACAACAATGAGCGAAAGTAGCAAGGGAAGAAGTTGTGATGCGATAGGTGGGCATGAGAACAGGAAAGAAATTGTTGAGGACACTAACTTGGGAGAACGACATCAGAGGGTACCCACAATCTTGGAAAGTTGTTTGTAGAGGCAAAAAAGAGGTCTAAAAATGGATCAACGAAAGGTCTTTTCCCCAAGATTGTTGTCAAGAACATCAACATTTCTATTACAAATGAGGTTAGGGATATTATTATTCTTGATGCTCTACTCAATTCTGAAGTGCTACACCTAAAGAAGATAATATTGATAGCCAAGTTGATAGGCATATGGCCAACCATGGCTCATATTAGGAAATGGTGTGATCAAGTATGGAAAGGCTCCATCCCATGCATACGTTTCTTACCATTAGGGTTTGTCCAAATGATATTCTCAAATGAATTAGTGAGGGATCAGGTTTTGAATGGTGGTCCATGGCTTATGGGGCTAGCAGGACTATATGCTTAGGCTTAGACCCCGAGCTGAAAATCACTCAAGAAGAACAAATTCACAAGGTTCTGATCTAGGTTAGGTTACCTAGCATTCCACAAGAGCTAAGTACTAAAGAAATTTTCAAACTTATTGGTAATTCACTGGGTGGCTACATTCGCAACGAGCAAATTATGACCAATGGAAAGGTAATGGAGGGAGTCAGAATCTACATTTGGCTTGACCTGAATTTGCCAATCTAACTTTCTCTCTGGCTCTCCTCTACTATGGGGTGTGGCTATAACAACTATATTATGAGGGACTAGCCATTAGGTGTTTCAAATGTGGGAAAGCAAATCATAAGGCCAAGGAACGCCCCTTGGACAATCAACGAAAGGGATTGACTTCCCCATCCAAGCACAACACAAGTGATTTACATAAAAAAAATATGTTGAGGGCTGGTTGCAACAATAGGTTGACTAAGATAGTGATTGAAGGATTCATCTCCTTAGATGAAGGCAGTATGGTCGGTATAAGAAAAAGTGTGGAATTGGGGCCTTCAACTTTGGGTTTTGCAAGGGAGATAAATACTCCCTCAGGCCCTTTTCTTGCTTCAACAAATACTCTAGATAGTTCCTTCATCCAAGCGGTTCATGATTGACCCACTAAACTGGTGGGTGGGATGATCCTGAGTGAGGTAACTAATGAGGCTAAGGTAGTGAAGGACAACAATGTAGGGGACCTATGCAGGAAAAATTTCTCAGAGCTGACATAAAAAAGGTGTTTTTGAGATTAAGGAGATTGAAGACCATAGTGATGAATAGGAGAATGGGTGGTCCATTGCCACCAAAAGAACAAAAAAGTTTAGTGGCAAGGCCAACTTCACTGTGGATGTGGGAGGTGCTAGCAGTAAGGGAAGGAAATCAAAGGCCTATAAAGCCAAGTTTAAGGCTTTAGAAGAACTGGAAAATGGTTCTCAAGTATCAATGAGGAAATTTTTTACAGTTAGAGGCAAGCACCTCCTTAAACCCGATGCTCAATGAAGGTGATCAATTGGAACATCAGGGGCCTCAATGGCCTTAAAAAATGGCACCTCCTCAAATGGCTCATTTTGAGTGAGGCTCCAAATTTGGTGTTGATTCAAGAGACTAAGATGGAGGAATCAAAACTCAGAGATACAATTCTCAGGCTATGGGAAAATGGTGGAGTGACAATTAGTGCTAATGGTGGGGTAGGTGATTTGACATGCTTATAAAATAGAAGTGCTATTGATGGTTCTATTATTGAGGCTAATTTTTTTTGTTTGACTATTAGATGTGAAAACCTAAAGGATGGTTGTAGGATGTTGATCTCTAATGTGTATGCTCCAACTATGAAGAAAGAGCATGTGGTGGTGTGGGAACATATTAGAGCTTTCAAGGGCATCCATTCTTAGGATAAGTGGCTAATAGGGGGAGATTTTAATGCCACTCTAACTCTTGAGGATAAACAAGGTGGAAGGGGGTTGAGCAGTTATGGCTCAACAAGCTTCAAAAGGTTGTGTGATGATCTTGCATTTGTTGACATTCTCCCCAAAAATGGTTAGTTCACATGGAACAACAAGAGGCTTGATGTGGAGAACATCCAATGTAGATTAGACTATTTCTTCCTCAACTTTGAATGGGTTATTGATATGGGGGGTTTCTTTTATGAGGTTATACAGTTCGGCAGGTCAAATCACTGGCTAGTTTCAATAATGGTGAGCAATCCCTCCAAACCAATGGGCTATCCATTCAAAATGGAATCCTTTTGGTATGAGCATTCAAATTTTGATGATTTAGTGTGTGAGTGATGGAAATATGAAATTAAGGGTTGCAGGAGGTTCATTGTGGAAAAAAAGATTCTAGAGGTCAAAAGAAAAGCATGAGCCTGAAACATGGAGGTCATGGGTAATTTTTTCATCAATAAAAGTAGAGTTGAAGCAAAGATGAAATTTGAAGGGGAAATTGATAAATGTGGTTTTAATCATGCTCTCAAAGAGAAAGAAAATAAGATAATGGCAGACTTTGATAGAATCTAGAGAATGGAAGAAATCTTCTGGCAACAAAAGTCTAGAGTCAAGTGGTTGTGTGAAGAGGATAAAAACATGAGATTCTTGCAACTATCCACTAAAATCAGATGACAACACAATAAGATTATGAGAATTTGTGCCCTTGGAAATGTCGTGCTTGATGATATCAAGATGTTATTAGGAGTGAAGGTAAGAGGTTTTTTATTGAGCTCCTCAATTCCATAGATGTTGTTGTTCCTTAGGCTCAAGAAGAGTTGATTGGTTACATTCCCAATTTGGTTTCAAACCTACAAAATTAAGTTCTTATGACCTCTTTCTCTAAGGAGGGGATACAAAATTCTACCTTTTCTCTTGGGGCTAGGAAGGCCCCGAGGCTTGATGGTTTTCAAGCTAAATTTTTCATGGATACTGGAACGTTACTAGTGAGGATGTGTGGAAAGCCACCAAATAATGCAAAGTATGTAAAGCTATTTTGAGATCATGGAATGCATTATACATCGCCCTCATTCCCAAGGTGAAGGACCCCAAATCCTTTGATCAGTTTAGACCCATTTCACTTTGCAATGTGATATACAAGATCACCTCGAAGGCAATGGCTAACATGCTAAAATCTTGTCTAAGTATCCTCATTTTAGAAGAACAAAGTTGTTTCCTAAAGGGTAGAATTTTTTTGGATGGTATTGTCATTGCCCATGATGCCACTCATTCAGTCCAAAGTAGGAAAAGAGAAGGGATGATCATTAAGCTAGACATGAACAAGACTTATGATAGGGTCCCATGGGATTTTTTCTCAGGGTGATGAGGAAGTTTGGATTTTGTGAGGCTTGGTGTGATTGGGTGTACAACTGCATCTCCTCTACCACCTATTATGTCCTTGTGAACATGGTTCCCACTAAATTTTTCAACACAAAGAGAGGATTACACCAAGGGGATCCACTATCCCCCTTCCTCTTCCTCATCATAGTGGAGGCACTGAGTAGATCTTTGAAAATGAAGGTTAGAGACGAAAACCTTATTGGCTTGAAAATATCAGATGGTTTTGATAATATCTCTCACCTTAAATTTATAGATGACACCTTATTATTTGGAGCTACTACGGCTAGAGAGGCCACCACATTGAAAAAAGTTTTGAAAAGATATGAGGATGTAGCGGGGCAATGGGTCAACAACTCCAAAGCAAGGATATTCTTTCTAAATAATATGTGTATGGAAAATCTAGTGATAAAAAGGATTCTTGGCTTTGGATTTGATGTGCTTCCCAACAAATACTTGGGTATTCCATTGATGAATTAGCGCTCGACCGAGAGAGAATGGAGCAATGTAACAAATAGGGTCTAGTTTATGTTGGCCTCTTAGAAGAGTAAGTGGTTGTTGTTGGCTAGGAGGATCATGCTTATAAAACCTCCATGATGGCAAAGCCAGTCTACACTATGTCTATCTTCTAGGTTCCAAGCAAGGTGGCTAAAATTTTGGAAGAAGTTAAAAGGATATTTTTGTGGCGTGGCTGCGAGGAATAGTTCAAGTACAACCTTGTGAGGTGGCATGATGTGTGCAGATCGATTATGCAAGGTGAGTTAGGTATGAAAAAATGTAAGGAAATAAATCAAGCCTTAGGGATTAGATTGGTATGGAGGATTTAACATGATAAAGAAAAGTTGTGGAGTAGAGTCTTGCAAGAAAAGTATATGTTGAATACTATTGAGCACTTATTTTCTTGTGAGATGCTAAGAGGATTGAGTGTTTGTAACTTTCTCAAAACATGTTGTGGCATCTTCAGCCTGAATATGTGTTGGAAATGGGGCAGGGGGTACAAGATTAATTTATGGAGAGACCACTCGATCGTCGATAAGGATTTCTATGAGAACCATAACTACACTCCTTTGGTGACACATTTTGAAGAAGTTGAGGGGACTTGCATTAAGGATTACTTGGTGGGTTTCCCTCCAAGTAGATCTTGGAAAAGGTTAGTAGCTTTGATCATTGAACTACACCCTGTATGTGAGGAGATTCAAGAGAATTTGGCCAAGTGGTCGTTAGTGGGAGAAATGGAGGAGGATAAGAGAGTATGGAATGGCAATGACAATGAGTTGTTATCGGTCAAGGGTGCTTATATTGGGTACTTCTTAAGGGCTAGGATGAAAGGGTGCTCCAAGATTTAGAAAATTTTTGGTATACTCAAGATGAACGCTTTTTTATGGCTAGCTTGGAAAAGAAAAGTGTTGACTTGGGACAAGCTTCAAATAATGGGTAAAATTGGCCCATCTAGATGTGTTATGTGTTGTTCTCACACCAAGATAAATGATCATCTCTTCCTTCATTGTGACTTTGCATGGAAACTTTGGGGTCACTTCTAGGATAAATGGGAGCTCCAGTGGGTGATTCAGAGAAGTGTGATAGAGCTCTTGGATTCTTGGGAAACTAGATTTGATAGCTAGGGCTTGCAATTCATATGGATGTGGCTCAAGTGATCATAATTTGGAACATATGGATTGAGAGGAATTTTTGTATGTTCCAAGGCAAGGAATTGAATGTGGACAGGATATGGGACAGGGTGGTCAACACCATTGGGGAGTTGGGTAAAATACATAAAAATGAGGATTGGTTTATGGGAAACAAGGAGTTGGGTTGGGCTAACTCTTAGCCTAATTTTAGGGGCTTTGCAAGGGCTCCCCCTCAAACCAAAGGATAGAGTAAGCATTATAAATGGGAGAAGACAGAGCACGACTAGGTGAAACTAAATTTTGATGGTGTGGCCAAAGGTAATCTAGGCAAAGCTAGAGGTGGTGGTGTTTTTAGAGATAATTGGGGGAGGGATTTGGGTCTCTATGCTCATGACTTTGGCCTAGAGACTAACAACTTGGCTGAGGCTAGAGCCTTGTTGTAAGGTCTAATGTTAGCAAGAGAAAAGGGCTGGAGAAAGTTGTGGATTGAAGGGGCTCCAAAATTGGTCATAGGAGCTTTGAAAGGGGGAGAAGTTTAGAATTGGAGGTTGGAGATGCTCCTTGAGTTAGTAAAGAGTCTTATCAATGCTCTAGAGGAAGTCAAGATATCTCACATAGGGTGATCTGGCAACAGAGTGGTAGATTTAGCAGCTAATGAAGTTGCTCTTCTCAAACTACACATGGGGTCTTATTACAAATGGTGGGTGGAGGGACTTCTTGTTGCATCCCTTGCTTTGTTGCACAAAGACATTGGAGCTTCATTTCTAGACTAATGTGCAAATTGTCGTTCTTTGGACACATTATGTTTAGGTTATCCTTGTTTTGTCATGATATGTTTTAGCTTGCAACAAAGCATAGTGTTGTTGCAATGATGTATTGCTTTACTAAATTTTAGAATCATTCTAAACTTTTGAGGGATTTATTCCTCATTCTTATTCTGATTCTTGGACCATAAAACTAGGTTTTTTATATGAAAAAATATATATTATTGTGTTAGTTTTGCATTGTGTCATCATAAAGGGAATGAATTTCATGTTCAAGAAGAAACAATTGTATAATATTTTATTTAATCATTTACCCTATTGGTTGAAATGAATAGAAATATTCTTATTTATTCATAAATATAAATATATGATCGATATATATATATATATATATATCTCCAGATATGTATTTGTATATATACATATATAGATATATGAACATATGCTATATTTTATTTTCGATACATTTATAAATATGAATGAAAGGCTTGATGCCTAATCTAGTTATTATGGCAGTGAGTAATTAGATTATTACATAGAGCTTTTATTATGACATAGAAATATTCTTATTTATCATAAATATTAATATATGATTGATATATATATATATATATATATATATCCAGATATGTATTTGTATATATATAGATATATGAACATGTATAGTTTATTTTGGATACATTTGTAAATATGAATGAAAGGCTTGATGCCTAGTCTGGTTATTATGCTAGTGAGTAATCTGATTATTACTCAAAGCTTTTATTATGACATAGATTTCGTATATATATGTGCTTATTTTTGCAAAAATAAACAGGTAACATATTGTACCTTCATTGGTATTATAAAATATTTTCTTGAATGAAGTTGAAACAAAAAAATAGAAAAACAAGAAATATTTATAATGAAGTTATTTTGTTGAAAAAAGATAACTCTTATTTATCTGTATTACAAGTTCTCAAGACCCTTTAGTGATAGATGTAGAATCCCAAGTCAGTAGTAGGAAGGTGACATTAACTGAATGTACTATAACTTGTAAAAGATTTAAAAAGTGTTATGCTATGAAATATAGGAGAGTATTACACTCTTGAATTAATTGTATGGACATATGAACACGTGGCAGTAGCCAAGATCAATGAAATTATGAGTATGCAAAATGGATGTTCTTTGTGAAAAGTATATTTCAATGAATTTAGTTGTTTACCGATAATAGAAAGAAATCCATGTTTGGTATTAATTCTGTAAGAAAAGGAATGTTGAATAGTCAAAGGAGTCATATGTGTGTTAAATTGTAGGTTGAATGTTGTTTCCAAGTCGAGTTAGAGGTATGTGAACACACAACTACATTTCTTGTGGAAGTGTTTATTATATTAAAACTTTGGTCAAAGTAATGCAAAAGTCTTTGCTTGCATTTAGTTGGTTCATAGTGTTCAAGATGTCACAATCCAATCAGATTGGTCATACTTAGAGGATTTTCTAAAGTTGTATGGTCGCTTGGGTAATGTAGGGCACAACACTAGGACTCAGATGGAATGAACTTGTTGGTTTCCTTTGTCTATACTCTTCATGAAGGGTAGGGCCACTTCCAAGTGAAAGGTGTGAGGGCGACTGCTGGTTTGTGGTTGGAGGAAAAGAACTCAGGTGATGCTCTCCCTCTTGCAAATGATTTCACTGAGACTTGTGAGACAAAAGTAGGATTCCATTTATGTAAGATTTTACAACACTTATTGGTGTAATTGTAAAGATGTTGCTTTAAATGCAAGTCATATATGTAATGTGAAAGAAAAGATTATTATAATTTTCTTATTGTAATGTTTGACTTAAAATTCAAATATACTTTATAATGATTTTAGTTTACATTTTAATATTGATCATGTAAAATAAATGAAATATGAAAGATTTTTTTTTACTTATGATTGTTAGCTTGTGGTTATTTACTTTCTTCTTATTTCAATAAGTAATTTCAATTATGATGGTTGTAGTACATTACAAGTATACTCTCTTATGAAGGCTTGATCTTGGAGTTGTGTTATAATTATTGATGTTATTGCAAATACAATTGGTTTGAATATTGGAGGTTGAAGTTTTTTTGAAACCTGGTTTTCCCAAGGTATATCGCCATGTTATTGTTTTATTATGTATATTTCTTTATTGTAAATTAATAGATCATATTTAATACACCTATCTCATATATTAGTTTAGGAAGTGCTTGTATTATCTTAGATTCTTTTAATTTGGTATCATATGTTTGATCAAATTAGGCCTTATGTGATAGGGAAAATGTTTATTAACTAATCTTGGTTTAAGTGGGAGCCTACATAAAGGAGATATTTTTTTAGGGAAGATGGAAAGAACATCTAGCTTGGAGATGGAAAGATTCAACAATACCCATTTTGAGCTTTAGAAGCTTGAGATGGAAGGTTTTCTCATAGATAAAGAGTTGTGGATTTTGGTGTCTAGAAAAACATTTGTCTATGTCACCAAAATACTATATTTTTTTAGATAGGAGGGACAAAAGTCTTATCAAAATTTATTTAGTAGATTTATTTATCATGAATGTTTTGAGAGAATTCACCATAAAAAGCCTCTAGAAAAATTTGGGGAACTCATACCAATGCATATCCCTAGTAAACATGATTATTTATGGAAGAAGTTGTACACTAAGGATGGGTAAGGATAATTCTATTGTTGAGTATCTTAATACATTCAACATGATTATATCTTAGTTATAATTAATTGGTGTATAAGTGGATGATACAGATCAATGCATGATCTTGTTATGTTCTTTTCAAAATTCATGGGACAACTTGGTGATAGTTATTGAAAGTGTTACCTCAAAGGTTATGTTTGATAAAGCAGGACTTACTTTACTTTCAAATGAGTTGAGGTAAAAATTATGAATTTTATTAGAAAGAATTATATAGACATGGAAAAATGAAGGAGAAATACAAGAAGAAGGACAAAAGCCATTAGAATTCTCCTATTAAAAATTCCAAGATGAAGTGTCGGGCTTATAGAAAAATAGGTCGTTCTAGAAGAGAATATGAGGAGGATCTAAAAATAAGAAAAACAAAGGTGAATCTAATGATGATTCTAATAAATATTCTTAGAAGAATGTTGGTGATTCTTTTTTTGGAGCCTTAGGTATTCAAAAAATGAGGGTGCATGGATGATCAAATTTAAAGAATTTTCCACATGACTATCCATCAAGATGATTTTCAAACTATGAAATTTTTTTATGGTGGGAAGGTAAATCTAAGTGAAAAATCTTACCTTGGTATTGTTGGTCATGGGAGAGGTGAGATTTAACTTTATAATGGGAGGATTAAAGGTATTACTAGAGTTCTAACATCCTTGGTCTAGAACAAAACATTTTATTTATCAATAAAATAAATGATGTAAGAGTGTAGATTGTCTTTGGTAATGAGGATGCAATATAGTTTGAGGAGCTACGATAATTGTGAAGGGAGTTTGAGTTGGCACTCTTTTTTTGCTTAATGCTAGCACTTAAATAAAATGTAATAGTTATTTTATACAAATAATGAAGAGATCTACATAATCTACACCTTTTTTAATCAAAACCTTCAATGAAGAGATATGTTGTATCTAGTTATGATGTTCATATAGTTTGGGTACCTAAGCATGCTCTTTCCTTAGAGAGCAAGTTACCCATCAATAAATGTTATGGCACTAATACATGGGCCATATTAATAAGAAATGTCTAAAGAACCTAAAAAATAAAATAAAAAATGTATGGGAGCTTGTTGATTATTCTCCTGAGTTTGATGTTTGCGAACATTATTTATATGAAAATCAAAACCATATTTAGTTTTATTCAAGTTCTCATAAATCTTCTAGGATTTTAGACCTTATTCATTCTAATGCGTTTGGGCTTGTCTATGTTTCTTATTTATCAAAATCCTTGTATTATGTGCAATTTATTGATATATTTTCCAAGAGGCCTTGCATTTATATTTTGGGGAGAAATTTTAAAGTCTTTAGTTAGTTGAGGGAGTTTAAGGCTCTATTGGAGAAGCAAATTGGTAAAAAGATCAAGGTGTTAAAAACTAATAACAATGAATAGTTTTATTTAGTATATTTTGATGGATTTTAGAAAGAGAATATAATTTAAAAATATAAGACCTTGTACACCCCTAAAAAACTAAAGTTACAAAAATAATGAACAAAATCTTGATGGAGAGGGATACCTAAGATTATGTGTAATTAACTCAAATTAAAATAGAAATTCTAGGTACAGGTGGTTAGCATTACATATTACTTATTTAACATGTCTCCTATATAGCACTCGTTGAGAAAACTTATCTAGAGGTTTGGATAGCAAAAAAGACCTCACTTCAACATATTTGAGTCTTTGTTTATGTGAATAAGAAGTAATCAAAGTTGGATTATAAGGCTATAAAATGTGTATTCATTAGCTATGGTGCCAATGTGAAAGGGTACAAGCTTTGGGTTCCTTTAACTACAAAAATTATATACAATCAACATGTGATCTTTAGGAAGAATAGAACTTTTCCTACAACTAAGAAACTAGATCCAAAAGTATGAATTTTGTAGTCCAATTCCAACCAAAGACCTGGATAGTTGCACCTAAGGCTAAACCAATGGTTCAAGTTGGACCTAAATAGGAGGAGAGCTCAAAGAGTTCAAAAGAGGAAGAACTTATGTACCTCAACTTTTGAGGAGGTCCACATAGTAAATAAGGCAATTGGAAAGCTATAATGTACCTTATTACAAATATATTTTTTCTTCTATTACTGCTATAATGAACCTCAAACTATGAAATACACAATGAAGATGAATGATAGTAATTCTTGGAAATTGTTGATGGATGAGATGGATGCATTGAAAAACAATGGGACTTTAGTTAGTAGCTAGAGATAAGGAATATTATTGGTTGCAAACGGGTTTTCAAGAACAAGTTAGGTTTAGATGGTAGCTTTGAGAAATACAAGGCAATATTAGTTGTGAAAAGGTATTCATAGATTGAAAGGATAGAATTTGACGAGATTTTATCTATTTGTAAGGATAACATCTATTAGGTTCTTATTCTTTATAGAAGTGTATTTTGACCTTGAGATAGAGCATATGGATGTGAAAACAACTTTCCTACATGGTGACTAGGAGAAAGAAATTTATGTCACAATGAAAGCCCTATATTGTAAAAGATAAGGAGTAATTTATTTGTAGATTGAAAAATATTTGTATGGTTTTAAACAATCACCTAGAATGTGGTATCATAATTTTGATTCTTCTCTATTGAGACTAGGATTTGTGAGGTCTAAATCATATAATTATGTTTATTATAAATAAGATGGTGATTTTTTTGTTGTTATCACTTTGTGTGTAGATGATATGCTATTTTTTGGTAATAATAAGAATGTGATTAGGGACTTGAAAACTCAACTTTTTTTGTAGTTTGATATGAAAGACTTAGGGGTTGCTAGGTTAATATTTGATATTAATATTAAAATATATAGAGTAAACAAAAAGCTTTAGTTGGGCCAAAGTAAGTATTTGAACTCTATTTTACAATACTTTAGCATGATAAATTGTAGACCAATGAGTATTCCAATTTCTATGGGAAATAAGTTATCATTAGAGTAGTTCCTATCTACACATAATGAGATGGAGGATATGTCTCATGTTCCTTTCACTAGAGCAATTGGTAGTCTTATGTATGTTATAGTTTACACTAGACTAGACATTACCCAAGAAGTTTCTTCAAGGCTACTCTTGGTCAGGATCATTAGGCAGCAATGAAGAGTCTTTAGATACTTGTGAGGCACTACAAAGTATTTTATCTTCTATCAGGGTGGTATAATAGGTCATCTACAACTAACCTATAAATGTCCTAAAATTCACTTATAACCAACCTATAGATGTAGCATGGGTCATCTACAACATACCTATAATTTAGTAGCAATGGTACATGTAGATGTTCTATAAATTACCTACAACCAACTTATAAAGATCTTATAAGTCATATACAAAACTTAGTGGAGATTCAAGGATATATGGATTTAGATTGGACAAGGGATGTTGATAATAGGAGACATGCTAATGGTTTTCTTTAATTTTTTTTGTGGTGCTATTACTTGAATGAGAAAGTGATAGGCTATGGTCACTTTGTCAATAATATAGGTAGAGGATATGATAGCTATCCATATATATAAGGAGGCCATTTAGATTTAAATATTGCGTTCAAATTTGGATGTGATAAGGTAGAGTATTATCAGCTTGATAAAGAACCCAAATTTTCATTCATAAAAAAGTATATTGATGTTTAGTAACATTTTTTTGGTGACATTATGGATGATGGGAGTGCAATACATGAAAATATTAACAAATATTTTGAGCAAAAATAAGCTCAAGTGGTGAAATGAGTCTATGAGACTCTTAACCCCTAACACATAGTTGATAGCCTAGTGTTCCCTTTTGCTCTTGCAAGGTATATGATATTTAGGAGAACATTGGGATAGGTGTGCCATACACCTTGCAAATCTAACATTCAATTATTATTAATTAATTAATTATTTGTGATCTCTCATGGAAAAGGGTGCCCCCATATGACATGACCATTTATCTTGTGTATATTTTGGTATGCCATTAAAATCTTTTTCCATGTAAGATATGTAAGAGCATATATAATAGTGTAAGAGTGTGTAAGAGATAGGATTATTTTGTATGATTGTAAGAACTTTTAGAAGATGAAGTACATTATAATTGAATTGAAATATTGACCAACTTATTACACATATTATGACATGCCATTGAGCATCTTTGAATGAATACAATGGGTTAAAAATAAAATGCCTAAGTTGGTGAGCTGGTTATGACAAATTTATAAAAAAATATGAAAATGTAAGTGTGCTTGCTAAAACATGTCCAATCATCACATCATATGGGAAAGAAATTGGGATCTTAATTTAGACACCATTCCTGGATCATGAGATTTTATTATTATTTTGATAAGGCATGAATGGTTTGTGGTTTTCTCCTCTTCTATTTATTGGGTGTTAAAGATGGAAGATTAATATAGTGTAGTATTTTACTATCAAAAACTCTTTAGATTTGTTGTTGGTATATCTCATGTGAATGCTTAATCCTAGAGCTATATTGTTACTATTGGTGTTAGTAGGAATGTAATTGGTTCATTTTTAGACATTGGGTTTTTCCCTTAAAAATTTCTCCCAAGGTATATTAACATGTCATAGCTTTATTGTGTGTATTACTTTCTTACAAATTATTAGATCATATTTTCTATACACTTCTCCTCTCATGAACTAGTGTATGAAGTTTGTCCACTATCTTAGATTTCTTTCACCAAATCAATCAAAATCATGCATTATGATTAAATAATCAAAGCACCTACTTAAAGTGATCTAAAATAAATGGTAAAATTTATAATTATAACTTTTCACCATTACAAGAATCATATAAATGATTCCTTCTAACCATGGAATATTATAGAATATAATTTTTAGTATATAGTTTTTGTGGTAAAATGTTTAATAAAATTTTCAAGAGAATTTTAATATTTAATTAAAAATATTAAATATTAATGCCTTAAAGTTTAGGTATTTTTAAAAATTTAATAATGATAAATATTTAGTATAGGTGAAGCCCAAGCTCTCATTTCTTCTTAAGTTTTATTAAGTTTTTTATTTGTACAACCTCAATCAACTCTTGAAATAAGATTTCCCCATAGTTCTGATATTGGTATTTGGATGTGAATTAAGTACTTAGTTTCCAGGGAGTACTTTGCTAAAGTTGATTTGTTCCTTATTTTCAAAATAATTGTCTCAAAATTTCTCTTTGAAATTAATTTAGAGAAACCTATTGATATAATGGGCTCCACAAGAGTATTTAATTATACAAATATTAATTTTTGTATTAAGAGTTTTGAATGGTTTTTTTTTAAACTGCAATCTTTTTCTAAACTTATTTTTGGGTATAAAAGTGTATTTTATGTTGTCACCTTAATATATTAGAAGTTTTATAAAAAACTAGAAGAATGTTATAAATCAATAGTTAAAGAGTAAATTCCTTGATTATTTTCTTGACATTATCTATCTTGCTTGAAAGTATTGGAATTTTTTTCATCTTTATATATATTCCTATTAAGTACTAAAATCAAACATGCAATACCCAACCCTAACTATGTATCATACAAAATCATCAAAAACTCTCAAGACAAGCAACTCAAGAATTTCTATCTTTTGTATTGAATGATGATGAGAGGCCTCTTGTAATTTTCATATATGTGGGGGTATCCTTATTGTAAACACTCTCTTAGTAAGGGAACCTTCAACCTTTTAAGGGAGTGTTGGCTACCAGATTAGTCACTATCTAAACTTTATAATTTTCACTTTGTAAGCTTGAATATAGGAGTAATAGTTCACCAACAACCGGGTCAATTACTTCTTATGAAAATAAATTTTCTCTGAATTTAGAGTTACAACTCTCTCATAGAATATGATTTTATTCTTTTTTCTAAATTTAAAATTTACCACATATGTGCTTTTGACCAAAAAGGAATGAAAACATTAGAGTAATATTGATAATTTTTAGAACAATTTACGCCATGGATATCTATAAACTTTTATACTACTTTAGAAAACTAACTATCTATGAAACCAATTAGAATATAATCTAATTTATGTTCAAAAGAGTATAAACCAATGAATTCATTAACTTACAAATAATTGCCAACTTGAGATGATCAGACACCTAAGATAACTCTTACACTCACATAGAAATATAATACTAACAAAACCAATTATAATGCACAGATCATAATAGATTTTTATTCTAAATGTTTAAAATTGTATGCTCACAGGCTTACATCTCAAAATAAAAATAAAAATGTTCTTTCCTTTCTATATTTTTCTATTACTTGACCAAAAATTTATAAGAAAATCCTTGGTAACATCTTGTCTAATATATATAAACATGTAAGAGTAATCAAATCTTGAAAATAATTGAATCTTGGGGGTTAAAGAGCCTTTAAATTTTTTGGAAACTTTAACGCCCCTTACAAAATAAAGTGCATATTATAAAATAATATATCATTTCTGAGGTGGCACATTGCTAGAGTAGATATCATTTCAGTCCTCTTGTGTTGACTAAGATGATTGCACAATACATTTGGCTTTGTACATATGGAAAACTTTGACAATCAATGGCATCTCTCTATGTTGAGGAATGATGAAATTTTTGGTTCTTAGCTTCCACAATTCTTTGTTTCCTCAAATAAAGTATAGTTTTTTGGAGAAGGTGCTCACATGTTCAATGTATTGAGACAAGGAAAAGTCAATATTGCTCAATTTTCTCATACTATCAACATTGAGTGATTGTTTATTAAATAAACTTTCAATTGTTTCTTTAAAACCATTATTCAATGTCTCTATATCCTTATCTTGAGAATCATCCTTCTTTCAAAGGCGGACATTAATAGTTGAGAGATCTTTCTAAATGTTAGCCTTAATTTGATTGCACTCTTTAAGCAACTTGTTTTGCTCCAAGATGTTTTGATTTAAGAATGAGAATTTCTATTGTATTCTCTTCTTCCACAGAAAACACCAATTATCATCAACATTAGATAATATATGTTCAACTATTGACTTCTCCAATCCCAATTCAATCATTTCTTTCAGATCATTGTCAATCTTCTACCAAATAGATTCCTCATGCTTTGTTCTTGCAATTTCATTATCAATTTATTTTATTAGTACCTCAATTTCTTCACAAATTTTCTTTGTATCTCCAATAAATTTATCTCCCCTCATCATGATATCCTTAACACAATCTTCAATGACCCTATCATAATATTTATAAGAGTGAATTTTATTGATTACCTCCTTTCCACTAGTTGAACTTGGATCAAAAGAAACTTCAATTTGGCTAGTAGGTTGAGCTGAGAAGTTGATGAGAGATTTCAAACAATTTCTTAGGGAATTAATATGTTGTTTTAGTTTATCTTTTGTTTATTTATCCTTCTCTATCATTCCTACCAACTTGGTAGTTGACACTTGAAAATTATGGGCATCTCCATCTCTTCTAGAAGGTCTTAGTTAATTTTAGTTATGTTGAAATCTTTTGCATTCATCTAGCCAATGTCCATCTATGCAGAGGGGTGACTGACTTCAATTTAGTATTTCTAGAGGAGGAATCATTCAATAGTTTGGAAGTAGTCTTGGGATTTTTAGGTCAAGGGATTCTTTGGAGAAATTAAGCTACAATATCCCTATTTGGGATGCTCGATTCAATGATTTTCCTTTTTCTTTTCAAGGATTGCTCTATCCATGAAATAGAGGGGGATGTAGAGACATTCCTTGTCTTTGAAGAATAAAATTGGAGAGATCTCGTAAGAGGTGGTGTGTCAAATACCTCAACCTTTGAAGAGGAAGATGGGCTTGTTTCAACTTGCATAGTAGGGTTTTGAGACTCATTGGGAGGAGGAGATCTGGGAGAAGAATGTGAAGAAGAAGAATTACTTACTTGGGATGGGGATGAAGGTATATGAATAACATTCTCGTCTCCCAATTCTTCTAGCATAGGGCTTAATATTTCCTTTTCTTTCTCCTTTTGAGTTGTCCCTCCTATAGATCCTTCACAAGTCTTTTCAAAATTCATTCTCTTTGGTAGTTTTTCATCATCATCTCCACAACCATTGGAGGTTGAATATTGTGCAATTGATGTCATTGGTCGAGGAGATGAGGATCTCCTTTGAATACTCTTGGCTTGTTATGTAGTTTTTCTAGTTTTTTAGGGAGTGGTTTTTTTTGCTTACTTCTTCATTACCTAATATTGTATTCTTCTAAGAACCACTATAGTTTTAACTTCAATAGTTTTAGTTTATTTAATGCTCCAGTCTATTGGTAGAATGGGTTGAGTTTGTATATGTTCAGTGAAGATGGGATTGAATAGGTCTAATTCATCATCCTAAAGGTCTTGGATATCCCAATTTAACTTTCAAGTTACAATTTGTCTTGAAGATAATCTCATCCATCCTATTTTCCTCACTTCAAATTCATCGGTTCATTCTACCCAATAATATTCTAGTTATGGGAGATGATTGAAATTTGGTCCTAGCTGTAGATTATTTCTCACAAAGTTTTTACTGTCAAATGGAAATATTTATTTAAAAAATTGCATTGTATATTTCATAAGATCATTTTCTATGTTGAAAGTGCTAGACATAAAATTTCATTGATAGTGTGAAAGACCAATGGGAAAAGAGATCATTTCTTTCTTCCTCTCATGCCATCTTTATTTATCTCACCCACTTTTCTACGAATCTCAATGAGAACAAACATGCCATCAACATATTTTGATAGCTTGTAGGGCAGGCCATCAAAACCTCTAACTCTTATGTAGGTAAATCTTTGAAATTATATAAAATAGATGCCATAATTATTAATTAGTTGGGTAAGTTTTAGGGTTATCCTCAGGCTCATATCTCCCTAGATTTCTCTTACCATTCTCATGGTGAAGACATCGTTCACCCTTGTGAATATCCTATGGCTATATCCAACTGTAATTGATTATAGTAATCATAAATTTGATTGGAGTCATCAAGTGCACCCACTGGATGCAGCCTTGGCCAAGGCCTTATGCAAGGGGTAACATAGAATAGATAAGAGGACATATAGAAGGTTCTATGTAATGGAAAATGGGTAATTTCTAGATAAATTTTATTGCTAATGAAGTTAGCCTAGTTAATGAATTGTTCATGAATTATCACAAAGATAAACAAATATATCCATTCTATAAAATCATGTGCATTCTCATTATCTTTCACCCTATGAAGGAGAACTATGATATATGAAATTGCATTTGCGAAATGGGACCAGGTAACCTCTTAGATAGCTATGACTTCATCCTCCCAAGATGTATATAACTGATGCTTCTTTTGCAAGCTGCATGGTAATTCTATAGGGAATGGGGTTCAAATTGTTTTAACTATTCTGGAAGATCATTCCATCTCTAGGATTATACCCCAATACTGTTTTCCCTAAAGTAGCAACTGTCTGCCCATATTCCTGGTATGCTTCCTCCCTAGTAGGAATGATCATGTTTTTGTAATATGGATTATAAAGAATTCTATGCCATGTGTAGTAAATGTCTAAAGGGTTACTTGATTAAGCTCTTAGAGATAAGGGGGTATGGAGTTCTCTTTCTCTATATATTTTGAATTGCTACCCCCAACTAATTTCATTTTGGATCCATGACATGAATTCCCTCAAGTGAATATCCCCAATGTATAACAATGGATTCCAGTCATGGTCATTAGGAACAACATAATTATGCAAATACAATTCACATAACAAATTTTTAACTTCAAGAAGAGAGGATTGGTAGGATTGGAAAAAATTCTGTGGTGTTTCAATGGAAGGGTTTAAACTAGAATTGACCCTTGACAGCTTGAAAGAAAGATGGTGTTCCCTTAAATGCAATGCATATACATGTGGGGGAGTTCTACGTGCCATCATTTGTGGTACTAGAGCCTCCACATTGTCCACCTTATCCTTCAATGCAGTAATATCTGCATTCTTTTCCTCAAATTCTGCATTTTTCTTATTGATTTCTTCATGTAGCTTGAGTCTTTCTTTATTCCATTCTTCCTCTTTCTTTTGCATTTCATTCCATAAGTCCAAGGCTATTGATGCCCATGAAAAAGTAGGAGGTTTATGTTTTCCTACTAGAATCTTTCCTTGCACCGATTTGTGCTGTCCAATTTGCTATGTTTGCATTGATTCTTGTTCAACTTGCTCTGGCTGCAATGGTTCTTCTTTTTCAACTTGCTTTGCAATAGCAACAAGTTTTTCTAATGCTATGTTTTCTTGTTCCTCATAAACTTCTTCCACTTCTATATTTACCTGCCCCTTAGGAGCCTCTGCCTCCTTCCTAAGTTTCCCTCTAAGTCTAGGGCTCCTTTTTAGAGTCACACAAGCAGCTAACTCGGTTAGTTTTGACTTCTTTGGAGGACTTTTATTTTTCTTAGCAGCTACAGGATGACCAGTGTCTTCAACTTTCCATTTCCTAGGGCTAGGTTTTATTTTTTCTAGTTTTTGCTTCTTAGCCTTCCCTTTTCTAATTTCTTCCTCTCTCATTTGTGCTTCCTCTTTTTGAATGGCAGCCCTAGTGTGAACTACAGTTTTAGGGAGAACACTGACATTAGGGTTTGAGGAAGAACTTTCTTCATCCAAATACTCTGATTCAAAGGAGCCAATTTCTATTATTGATTCTGCTACAGGAGGGTTTGTGCTAGAAGTTGAAGCTCCAGGAGTGGTTTTAGTAACCCTCTCATCCCTACTAACCCTATGAGCTTGGGGATGACCTCTAGGACCCAAATTTTCTAATTTTAATGGATCAATGCTCAAAAATTCTTCCCATGACATACCAAACACTTCTTGCAAAGATTTTTCTACTAACAATTTAATAAAATAGTAATGGGAAACAGAGTTTTCCCTACCTTTCTGTGTCTCAGCTGCCATGATTGCAAGATAGTTGTACAACACGTTTGGCATGTTCATCCTCTTGCCATGTCTCATATGATTAAGAAGCTTGAAATGTATAAAATGAAGACATGATTAACAACCCTCACAGGGAATATATTTGATAATGTAGACAACTTGTTTCCATTTTTCTGGCTAAGAAGTTCTCCTTGTTCCTTATTTTTCTACAAGCAGAGGATCAATAGGCTCGGTGAATTCTTACCTAGCTGACCTAGCATCCTTAGAAACAAGGTAGGGTTCTCCTTAAGCAGGAAAACTTGTTACTTCAACAATCCTTTCTTCAGTGACTATAACTTCTAGCCCTTTCACCATTTCCTTACCATCAAAGAGTGTTTGGGCAAATTCTAGAGCAATGTCATCATTACAACTATTTATTTTTATAAAGTAGTCTAACCATCCACAATTTTTGAATTCAGCCAGAGAGAGTGCATCTTGTAGGATCACTTGGTGAAATGAACCTGTAGGTTCATTTATGATCAACTAACCTCCCATTGCTTCTACTCATAACCTGGAAAACACTTCTACAAAATATTCTCTATGGTTATTTCCTGCAATCCTTCTTCTAAAATCCCAATTTCTTTCTGCTTTTTGTAACTCTTCTCTAGTGCTAATGCCCATGTCATATGACTCTTCAATTTACCTTTTTGGTGGCATTATGACTATGAGTAAGGAAATAAGGAAGACATAAAAGAGGGACATCATCAAAGAAAATGGCGGTAGCTAGTATCATATCATACATACAAGATGTCATTTCAACTATATCATTTCAAATTTGTTGCCATGTTGGCGCATGAATGACATGTATGACATATGGACACATGTGTTCACACTCCACCCCAGCCTAAATAAAAGCATGTTTCCACACAGGCTGGGATGTAATTATGATGTGACAGGGTAGAGTACTAATATGTGCTATGTGAAATATCAATATTAATGTACAATAATTAAACAAATGCATTTAAGATAATTAAGATACATCAAGTTGCTATGCGTGTACCTAAAAATTTGGAGTTTCGTTTACAAAGAGTGTGGAAGGAAGCACCAGTCACTTTAAAGTATAGTTGAGCTATTAAATGAAGTGATGATGGAGTGAAGAGATGGTTGAGTTATGGAAGAGAGAGAAAGATAGAGATGGATGGGCAGATAGATTTATTGATGGAGAAATTAATTCCCACAAAAGTGGAAATCTTTATTATGATTGCATGCATACCTTGACTAGTTGGATGGACACTAGGTCCGTTTCCTTCAACTACAGGAACTTTAGAGGTTTCGTGTTCAATAAATTGTTGTGCCATAAATTCTTGTTTGGAAGCAGATTTATGGTATAACCTAAGACGATGACCATTGACTAGGGGCTTGAATTTGATAGGATCAATTGTTGTGAGTTGAACAAAACCATTGGAGAAGACCTCTGCAACTTCATATGGTCCCAACCACCTAGTTTGTAGTTTTCCTACATTGTCTTTATACATGGAATCACAAAGAAGTTCCCAATCACCTAACTGGAACTTCTTTTCCTTGATGTATTTATCATGCCATCTAACTCTTTGGTCCTGCACCATCTCAACATGATGAAGAGTTGATTTCCTCATCTTATCTAAGGCATTTAGTTGCATCACTCTGTCCTTTTGTGCCTCAAATATATCTCTCCCAAGGTCTAGTGTTGTTCTAAGAGTTTTATGCTCAAACTCTATAAGCATTATGGTTGTTTTCCATACAATAATTCAAAAGGAGTAAAACCAGTGGTTCTATAAGCTTAGATAGCTTCTGACAACCTATTTGCCCAATATTTTCTATGAATTGCCACTGTTTTGGTCAAAATAGCCTATATTTCCCTATTTTTTTGCCTCAGATTGGCCATTGGCTTGAGGATGATAGGGTGTAGATTTCCTATGCCTTACATTATATCCATTTACCAATGTTGTGACAAGAGTTGATGTAAATTGAGCCCCTTGATTTTTGACTATCTCTCTAGGAACTCCATAGTGTGTGAAGATTTCTTCATAGAGGAATTCTACAACTTTATTGTCTCTCGCATGTTTCATGGATTTGACCTCAACTCACTTAGTCACATAGTCAGTGTAAACCAAGATGTAAGATTTTCCATTTGAGGGTGGATCAATTGGACCTACAAAATCAAGTCCCCATTTACCAAATGGTGTGATAACTACTTGAGGGTATAGAGGCATCTCATCTGATTTAGTTGGCCAACCCATCCTCTAACATCTATCACACTTCCTAGTGCACTTTCCTGCATCCTTATGAAGTGTGGGCCAATAATACCCTATATTGAGAATCTTCACAGTTGTTCTCTTAGCTGCAAAGTGCTCTCCACAATGTTCATTGTGAAATGCATGTAGTATATCATAGGTTTAATCCTCTCTTACACATATCCTCATCACATGATCTAGTCAAATATAGAATAAACAACCTGCAATGTATGAGAATGGAAAAAATTTCTGAATGAGAACCCTTCGCTCTTTTAGAGAGAAATGAGGGGGAACTCTCCCTATAACCAGATAATTGGCTATATCTGCATGCGAAGGTGTCTACACACTGATGGAGAACAAATATTAATCAGGAAAGGAGTCATCAATGACTTGAGTGTCTTCTGATGTAGTCAATTTGGAGAGAAAATCTTCCACAACATTTTCCTTACCTGGTTTGTCTATAATGGTAATATCAAATTCCTGCATTAACATCAACCACCTAGCTAACCTTCCTGAAATCAATGGCTTATTCATAAGGTATCTTATGGCTGCATGGTTTGTATGGAAAAAGATTTGATGTCCTTTGATATAATTCTTGAACTTGTTGAGAGCATAAATGACTGCCAACATCTCTATCACTGTGTAGTTAAACTCAACTCCTTGTAGGTTCTTCCTAAAAAATTAGATTGCGTTCTTAATTGCTCCATCCTTTTGTCCCAAGACAACCCCTATAGAATAATTAGATGCATTTGTGTGAATATGGAAAGGGAGTTCCCAATTAGGGCCTTTGAGCACAGGGGCATGGGTTAAGGCTATTTTTAAATCAGAGAATGTTTTATCACAATCGTCTATCCACTGGAACTCAACATCTTTAGTTAGAAGATTATAAAGTGGTGCTGCCATTTTGCTAAAATATTCTATGAAGTGCCAATAGTATCTTTCTTGTCCCAGGAAACTTCTAATATCTTTTTGATTGACACGAATAGGAAGATTGGTAATCACCTCAATCTTGGCTGGGTCCACTTGAATTTCTTTATGAGAGATATAATGGCCAAGGACTACTCCTTGCATCATCATAAAGAATTTATCATTGTTCAAGGACATATTATGGTCCTCACATCTCTGTAAGACCTTTCTTAGGTTTTCTAATGCTTCAACAAAATCATTACCATTAGTAAAATAATCCATGTAGATCTACATACAATCATGTGAAATATCTGAGAATATACTAATGACTGCTCTTTAAAAGGTTGCAGGTGCATTACATAAACCAAATGGAAGTACTGAATAGGCATAGGTTCCCCAAGGATAGGTAAAAGTTGTCTTTTCTTGATCTTGAGGTACAATCTATATCTGATTTAACCATTGAATCCATCTAGGAAAGAAAAATATTGCTTACCTTCAAGTGAATCCAATACTTGGTCTATAAAAGGAAGGGGAAAATGATCCTTTTTGGGGGAAAATTTTAGTTCTCTATAGTCAACACAAACTCTCCATTTACCTCCCTTTTTAGGCACAATTACCAATGGGGACACACATTGGCTGTCTGAGATAGGGTAGATAAATCTTGCATCCAATAACATTTGTAGTTCCCCTTTTACAATCTCCTTCAATGCAGGGTCGATTCTCCTTTGTGGTTGCCTTACTGGTGTGCAATCATCTCTATTGTAGATCCTATGAGTATAGAGCTTGGGATACAATCCTTTCATGTCATGGTAATCCCATTCAAATGCATGCTGATGTATCCTCAATAGGTTTGTCAAAGACAACTGCTACTCTTGACTAAGCTTGCTATTAATATTCAAATGTTTCCCCTCTGAAACTTTTACTTGTGTGGTCAACTCAATCATGGATGTTTCACTAATGCTGGTCATTTTTAGTTCATGCAATAACAATGTATGAAGCATATCTATTGCTACATGAAATCCAGGTAAAGGAGGAGCGAGTAGAAGTGTCTGCAATGGACATGCAGAATGAGTGGATGATTCTTCATGCACTTCACAATGGTTTTGAATTATATGGGATAATATTTCTTCTTCTTCTTGAAGTTGCATGAAAGGACTTCTGCCTATCATCATGAGTTGTGCTACTAAATTGACCTCCTCAGCCTCTTCTCCAACATGTGGCCATATAGGGTTGTCCATATCATGGGATGGTTGAGCAGGAGGATAGAGGACAAACTTCTTAGTGCTTCTCCCATCAGAAATAGTCATGTCCCCTAACTGACATCCAATGTAAGCATCTGTTGTAGCTAACCATGGCCTACCCAGGATAATGAGATACCCTCCTAATGTAGCTTTAGGGGAAAGGTTCATGAAATATGATGGGTATTCCCAAGAGTCTAGAGTAACAACAAGGCCTTCTACTATACCATCTGGTTTGATGGTGGAACTATCAACAAGTTGCAGGATAGTAGGAGTAGGTATCATATTTGCAACATTTAGTTGCTGCAGGATATCCTTAGTCGGCACATTGATTGCTGCTCCCAAGTCCATTAGAGCATTCTTTACTTGATTCCATTGATGATGACTCCAACTACTAGACCACTTGGGTCAGTATATTTAGCAACAATGAATTTCCCAAGCACAACCAACTTCCCCACCACATGGACGGTAGTGGGGTCCTTCTTTTTCCTTGGCTTTTTGAGACATGTTTCCTTAATTTCCTTACTATATATGAGAACATCTTTTATAGCCTGAAACAAAGGTATTTTGACACATGTGTTTCAATTGCTCAAGAATATAAAAGGTTGTTTCTTCCTTTTCCTTCTTTTGTTTAACAATTGCTAACCTTTGAGGAAATGGTGGGTCTTGATCAGACTACATAACTGGTTCAGGATCCTTGGGCACACTTGACTGAACAGGTATATCAGATAAATTTTGATGATCCTCTTCTTCTATAGGAAGCTCTGTTATGATAGGAGTGGAAGGAGATGACAAAGTGGTTCTTGAATGCAAATGAATATCACTCACACTCACAACATATGTAGGAAATTGATTAGGATCTGTAGAGTAGACAGGCTGCTGATGAGGTTTGTTATTTGGGTTAGGTGTGGGTTGAGCTGGTAACTGAGTAGGTCTAGGTGTTGTAGAGTTTGAGCTAGAAGGAGGAGGCATTATGGCAGACTGTTGAGGCTGTGAAGGTGGCTGCATGTAAGTAGTTGCCTAGTTTGGCCATTTCTATCCACTCCATTGGGATGTCTGTTGCCAGTTTCCTAGAGGTTACTACCAATTCCCCTAGAATTGTTGCCACTGAGGTGTAGAGTTTTGATAATTGGGCCAAGTATTTGGAGGGTTGTTCCAAGGCTAAGGTGGATAGCCTCCAAATTTGGATGGGGTATGGGGGTTTCCATTGATTACCAAATGCATAAGAATTGAAATAAGGTCCACTAAAAGATAATGGATCTAGTGGCATACCTTATCTTGGAGCCGATGGTCTTCTTTGTGCAATGTAGAAAACTTGATCATCATCAACTTGAACTAGCCCGAATTCTTGTGGAATTTGCTTGCTGTCAATGTTGGCTACCATTTTGCATTTGTACTCCTTCTTTTGCTTGCAATGAGGAGAATATTCTGCCAACATAGATTTTGCCTCCTCTTGTTTCTTCTTTTCTTGAAGAGTGTCTATTTGAGTAGCCATATTGTTTATGATATCCTACTTGAAATCTTCCAGCAAATGAGTAATTTCTATCCTTGAAATTCCATTAGTGGAGGATTTACCCATAGAAGATTGGCAACCTCTTCCTTTCTTTAGAGCTACTATGGAGTAGTTCTGACATATCTTCTTAATATCATCCCAGGGAACTTGGGTGATATATCCTCCTCCTATCAGGTCCAAAGCATCAACACAATTTTCATTGATCCCTCTAAGGAAGAGAAAATTTTGAGACTCTTCATTGAGTGCATGATGTGGAGATTTCTGTAGGAAAAACAAGAACCTTGAGATGTAGTCTTCCAAACTTTCATCTTCCTTCTGTTGTATCCTGAAGATATCATCTCCTCCCATATCACTGTCCATACAGTATTCTTTATACTTCTCAAGAAACTTTGTTTTCATACCATCCCAAGTCTATATAGTATTCCTACCTAAGCTCATAAACCATCTTAATTCAGCTTCTTTCAAGGTGGTAGGGAACAATTTAAGCCTATGAGCATCAATAGTATAGTCATAGCTTCTACAAAGGATATCAAACTCAAACAAGAAAATGTCAAGGTCTTCTATTACAATCCCATAAAACTTAGGAAGAACTAAAGTAGAGATGTTCTTGAGGTTATCAACTTCATTCTGGTGGGTGATAGGAAACAAAAAATATGGTTGGTTAGGTCTATTTGGATTTTGACCAGCCATATTTGCTTGATGGAGTGCCAAAATAAATGTATTCTGAATTAGGTTTTGGCTAGCTTGCTCTTCAGAGGAAGTTTCAAAACTAGTCAAATTGGGGAATGCATCAACAAAAGGGTTTTCCTTTTCTTATTCTTCATCTCTTGGTAGATTTTGAAACTCAACTAGTTGGTTATCAGGATTAGGGTCATTAGGAAGGAATCTTCCATGAGCATCTCTTTTCCACCTCTATGCATGCAGTATTAAGTCAGTATCAGCCAAATCACACAAAGAATTGGTGAAAGAATAACAACTCATTACTTTTCTTAAATGAAGGGTATGCTAGGAACAAACTTTAGAGATATTAAAACAAGAAAGAAACTAGAAATGACTCCAAAGAATTTCCTAGTTTGACACCATCCCCGACAACGACGCCAAAAATGTTGGCCTCCTCTAATGGTTCAATAACTAAGCCCTTAAAGCAGTAACTTAGAGATTAGATATCTGCACTAAGTAGTTATTTTGCTCATCATGAAGGTTCATTTCATTGTCAACCCAGGGACGTGAAATTGAAATGGGTCAGTATAGTCTGTGCATTAGGAGTAAACTGTAGTCATTCTTATCCTATAACTAGAAAGGAAATAGTACTGAAAATAAAATGCTGAAAAGGAATTAACATAAGTACTGAACATGAATCAACAACTAAACTGAGCATCAACAACTGAACTAAAATGGATGAAAGAAATAGAAATATTAGCAAATAGACAAGAAGTTACTATGTCTACCTTTGATACAGGAACAGACACAGAACAAAGTTTGAATAGCTACAAGAGTAGACAACTGCTAAGACTACATCTAATTACTGAACATAAAAGTAACTACTAAATCGAATGGATGGAATTCTCACCAAGTGGCCCCCCTTGAATGAGTCTTCCCTAAGCTAACTCTAGTGCAACAAATCAAAATATCTTCTTATTCATTGAAAACATGATTATATCATATCAACAATATGACTGTATTACTTGAAACATAAAATGCAAGTACAATATCAGAACATCCAACCTTGTGAAAAGGGACATCTAATCAGTATTTATAGAGGAAACAATTCTAATTAACCCTAACTAACAAGCCAGTCAAATCCAACAGAGTAGGAGGATGCCATTTATTGAAAGCATGAAAAAGAGGGAGGAGGTTATGCATGTGCCAAATTTAGTCAAACTAGACCTACCTCAACAAGGATCCAACACAACAACACCTCCTAGATTTCCTCAACTAACAGACATGATCATTTAAAGGTAAGTCACAACTTCCACATGAGTTGGGAGTTTCTCTCCATTGGATGTTTCCCTCCATTGACCACTTTAATGACCATCTTTTTGACTTCTTTTGCAACCGACTAGCTAGCATGAAGTTCTTCCACCTTGCAATCTTCATTTATATCTGCATCTTGATGTGAACTTGCATAATGACATTAGCGTGCACAAAATAATACTATATCCATAATCACCTTAAAATAACATTCATTCAATCACATGTAAAATTAATACAAATATATCACATAGCAAATTAATACTATCAAAAGTCACAAGGATAAGTTCATGCCTAAGGTTCATAAATTTAGGGAAATAACATAGAGAGTGTCAATAACCAGGTGCTAAAGTCCCATAGTAATAACAACAAACATATGATAAACCCTATAAAAAATGAGTCATTATTTGGACTCATCAGTGTGGATAGGAGATTATGTCATAAAGGAAAAGTTTCTCTTCACACTACAAGGTATAGGGATGAGAGAGAATAAAGGAATTTAAAATTCCTTTGAAGTACTTTGGAAGGAAAACCGATTGAGGGTCCCTTCTAAAAGGGGTAAATATAAATGAAAGAGGGTACTAAGTGGGTAGTGTATTTAATGAAAGATTTGACGTCTCCCTGAATCATGGATTAAGCAATGTGCATAGGATTAGGGGTAGACTAGGCAAGGACTAGGATTAGGATTAAAGAGCAAGTGGGAGAGTTGCAGGATGTGACAGGTGAGGAGAATTAAATAAATAAATAAGATTTATTTATTTTATTTATGGAAGATAGGAAATAGAGAATTAAATAAGAGAAGAGCGAGAAGAAAATGGAAAATGTACCAACTATGGAGTATCTCACGAACAAAATGAGGCAATCAGGATGGAGAGTAGGATGAGGCAATCGGGTACACACTTCAAAACTACCTCTAGGGTAGACGAGGGACAATAATTTCTAGGGAAAAGGGAACATCTGATGGATTCATCCATCATAATTGGATGAATTTGCATATAAATGTATGAGTGTGAAGAGCCAAGGAAAAATGCGCTACTAATAGGCGAATGTGCAAAATGAGGGGTGAATCCACCAAGTGATAGGCAAATCCAGAAAAAGGTAGGGAAATCCATAGATGTGCATGTAGATGGGCGAATGTGAAAAAATAGGGGTGAATACATCCAAAAAGAATGAATATGCAAAGAAAAAGGCAAATGCGCCTAGAGGCTTAGGGAATCACCAAATGGGTGGGTAAAAAAGTGACTGTGCCCTATAAAGGGATGAAAAAGCCAAGGAAGGGAAATTTTCCAAGAGGTGAACGCGATTGGGGAAACATGAATGTGCCTTGTTCAGAGGCAAATCTGCCAAGGTAGATTTGGAAAAAAATAATTTGAAATAGAAGAAAAAGTGTATGATGATAAAGAGGCTGACACAATGATTTGACTTGTGCAATAGATATTGTATGATGTGAGGATACAAGAGAGGTGATTAGATATGTTAGATCTAGTGAAAAGCTTCCAAGATGTAGATTAGGCACATTTAGAGGTGTGCGGGGTAGCATATGTCACATAAATATTGGTAATTAAGGCAAAAAGAGCCCTATTGACATCATTGACAGAACGATGGAGGAGTGAGACAAGCACTTTCCATCTCTCGACAAGGGAGATGATAGTGACATTGGAGGATATATGGTGAATATTGTGAGTCCTGATTAGGGGCTGACAAGTATATATCACTACCTAGGGCTGGTAGTGACATTGCAGTGATTGTTTCAAAGAAAGGATGTGCCAGTGAGGGGATGTTAAATGGACCTAGATAGGAGTAGAGAGATGGTGCCAGGGATGGATTTATTCTTGTGCAAGCTAGTGAGTGGGATCTTGTTTGCAAACATGAGTGGGTGATAATTATCATTGAAATTGGGAGAGTAAATGGACGACATGGTTGAGCATTGATGGAGGTTTACATGGGGAATTTGCATCCTAGCACACTTGTACATAGAATTACACATGATCTACTATCGAAAGGGGTAGAGCATGTACAACATCATGCTCCTTCATGTATGGCTGTGAGAACATATAGTGATGATGAGGGTGATAGGATAGAGGGTGGCGAGGGAGGATGAGGATCTTATAGTGTTCAACTAGGGTGCAATATTGTTATATTGGGAGGTATGTGGATGCTCCATTTGAGGTGAGTGTTGGATGATCTAGAGGAGGGTGACATTATATGGAGGTTATACATGGAAGATAGTGGATGGCAGGAGGATTGCCCATATGAGAAATATATGTTTACATCATGCTACATCATTAGACGACAACCATTTCTAATAGAGATATAAGCCAAATAGGGTGACCCACCAATTTAGGGTCACATGAGATATCATAGGAGGGATGTGCATATTAATGCAATTTATATGGGAGGTGGCAGAGTGGGGGCCTTAGATTGTGTAGAGGATGGAGATGGATGACTGGAGGGGATTGGAGGATGTGGTGTGGGACATGCATGGAGGGGTCAATGTCCTTGGTATGACAAAGCAATATCGAGCATGGTGGGTAGGGCATCAAACAACTAGGCATAAATTAATGCCAAGAGCATAGGTGGGGTGGATACAAGCCCACATGGAAGAGGAACAATAGAGGAGGAGAGGAGAGTTAGTGCTAGGGGTATAGGTAGAGGAGGAGAGGGATATGAGGTTGTGTTGGAGGAGGAGGTGGTCGAGGAGGTTGTAGGGAGAAGTAGTGATAGTAGCAACAATTGTGGGTCCTCCATCTCATTGAGTTTGGAGGACATTGATGTGGATGTGGGTGTTCCAAGTTCACTAGGAGATGGGTAGGAGTAGGAACATGTATAGAAACATGTACTTGCATTACCACCATAAAAAACATAGACACAAGGAGGGGGGATGGAGCATACTCAGTAGGGAGGCTAGCACAGGTGTTGATCCAATTAGATGTCATGTAACAACAATTAGATGACATGTAAATGCAACTAGAGATAATCTAGACAACCTAGTGGGGAAGAGAGATCAAGTGATTGTGGAGGCTTAGGGAAAAGTGAGATAGCTTACACCTCATTCAAGATGCTTGGGATATGGAGTGGAGGGGGTTGACAATGGAGACAACTCAACTGTGAAAAGAGTGGGATGCAAATAGGAATAGTGGTGGGGATCATGCAGTGGCAGAGCTAGCCAGAGAGTTCGTTGGGTGACCAACTAGATCACCTACTACAAGGGCCTATATGAGTAGGTGATGCTAGCAAAGAAAAGAGCATGGAGTTTCTCTATGAGGGGTGGCTCAGCCAAATTATGTGGGTCAGTGAGGACATAAGCAAGCATGGGACCATCATTGCCCCTAAGACTAGGAGGATAGGGACCACCACTAGGAGAGCCAGGAGCAGGAGGAGCAGGTAGATTTAGAGGGTGAGGGGGAGCATTAGCTTCATTGACACACTCAAAGAGGGCTAACAATGGCTAGTCCTAGGTGATGGTGCCAATTTTGACAGTTTTGACCGATCTATATATCAAGATGTGATGTATATATAATTGAGATATATATATATATATATATATATATATATATATATATATATATATATATATATATATATTGTGAAATGTACATTTGATGTATTATGAACATTATGATTATTATTTTTATTTTTATATATTGATGTGATGATAGTCTGATGTGAGGTATTGACTTATGATGTTAATGATTATGATATGATGTGATTGATATGATCTATATAGTTTTATGATTATATGTATGTGACTAGCAAGTGTGATGTAGGATGTAGATGCCTAGGGTAGACATGTGATGGATATCTATTGTTCTAGTGTGTGTGATGCAGGGTGTTTGTATTAGTGTTATGATATATATAATGTGTATAGATGTATATAAATGACTTATGGATGTTATATATGATGTATGAATGTAAATACATGATTAAATGAACCTAAATGCAAAATTATTAGCAAATGCAATCACTTGAACAACTATAATGATTTAAATGAACCTAATGCAAATGGATTGATACAAACATTGAAATGATGACTGACACTAATAAAGATGCTTAGACTAACCAATTTAAACAACTTGATGAACCTAATTGATTATGAATAGAAAATATGATTAGACTAACAAATCTAAACAATGTGATGAACCTAAATGATAATGAATGCAAAATATGCTTAGGCTAACAAATCTAAACAACAAAATATAATTGAATGACTAATGAAATGGATTATTGACAATGGAAAAGTTTCTTAGACTAACAAATCCAATCAACTTAATGAACCTAAATAATTAATGAGAATGCAAAAGATGATTAGACTAGCAAATCTAAGAAACTTAAAATGCAACTAAATAAATAATAAAATAGATTAATGACAATGCAAAAGATTATTAGACTAACAAATTCAAGCAACTTAAATGCAACCAAATGAGTAATAAAATAGATTAATGACAATACAAAAGATGCTTATAATAACTAACCTAAACAACTCAAATGCAATTGAATGAGTAATGAAATAGATAAATGACAATGCAAAAGATGCTTAGACTAAAAAATCTAAGCAACTTAAATGCAATAAATGGTGGGTAAGTGCAAGAAGTTGGGTCTACTTGTAGGAGAAGTGTCATTTTTTAGCTTAAAACAGGTACCCATTCATGTTTTAGAATATGTACCCATTTTAAAGTGGGTTCTCATTCTAAATTTTTTGAAACTCACAATTCGTAGAACCCATGAGAGTGCCAAACACCTTTTTCAATTTTGACATCATCTTTCCCACATTCTTCTTTGCCAAGTTTCTTCTATTTTCTTCTTCATTTCCTTGTTGGTTATTTCATCATATGTCCCAAACCTCTCAATAATGGGATCCTCAAGTTTGCTGAGTAGGATGTCAGCATATGCTATCTAATTAGATTTGAAGACCTCATATGGAAACTTTGTTATCCATGAAGTTCTTGGTCCAATTGCCTCCATATAACAATTGTCTTTATCAACTATAGCCTAAAATTTGTACTAGTTAAGGACTTCAACTCTTTTCCTTCTTCAACTTGCACTTTTATATTAGTGGATGTATCATGATTATTTAAGTTTATCGTTTGTTTCATTGAGTTGATATTTAAATTTCTTGACTTGATTCGTCAACTTCTTTATAGAATCATCTAATTCCTTAAGATTTTCTTTCAGATCCCTATGATCACATTTTGCTTTATCTAGGCCATCAAGAGCAGATTTGAGTTCTCCTTCTATATCAACTTGATAGTCTTCTTCAATAAACCCTTCCATTATATTTTCTTTCAGAGGGATAGGATACTTCCTAGTTACCAAGTGTTCAACCTCCAAGATCTACTTCAACTATTAAGAAAATTGAAGTAACCTTACTATGATACCAATTGTTGAACACCTGAAATACTAAGATGGTTTTGAATTAGTATTCCCTGAAATTCACTAACTTAAAAGTGCATTACAAAGTACAATCAGTAGAAGAACACTACATTTACGTAGAAAACCCTAGAAATGGAAAAACCACGATGAGGATTACCTCACTATATATCATAACCAGTTACAATAGATCACAATTCAAGGGACTCATTGTCTAAGGACTCACCATCCAAAAAATAGAAGGGCTCATTTCCTAAGGAAGATCACTTATTCCAAAATTATAAATAGACATATAAAAGAATGACTCATTGCCAAAGTTTGAACTGCTTATAATGCATCTGTTATATGTTGAAGACATAGTTCCATTTTTGATCTGATTAGGATCTAGACTAATCGCATTTGAATGCTCAACGTTTACAAATCATGTAATCCAAATTACATAAACAAAATTAACACATTAACATGTGAATTAAGTGGAAATACAATTCATGCATACATTATTGAAATTATGCATTAAAAACTGAAGGTGAAAAGAATGAAATTGAGACGGAAGAAGAGAGAGAGAGAGAGAGAGTGCAAATGATCTGATAACAGAGTTTGCCACAAATGTGACTACGTCTCTGGGTCTGCTCCAATAGAGTGAGACCGATCCAATTAATCTCCAAAAATAGAATTACAATTGCACCAAGAGCACTTCGGCAGCATGACAATACTCCGACTTACAAAAAGGCTCAAAATAATCTCCTCAAAAAAATCTCCCTATTCCTTTGATTCAAAACTTCACCACCTGGACTTGAAAATTTTGCTTAACTCCTAAGAGCATACCTTCCCCCTTATATACACAAAATATTCCCAAATTGGTGAAAAACCAATTGATTTGGGAATTTCAACTTAATCCCCCTTACATAGTAAATATTTTGGAAAAATCCCCCTTATCAAAACAAATCCCCTAAAAAAATAAAATTAAATGGTTTCTATGCCCTGTCACATATTACATTCGGGCTTTTCTTGTTTCCATAAGTTACAACTAATCCTTTTAAAAGGATTATTGTTTTACAACTTGGAGGGAATTTATTAAATTAAGGAGTATTTCGTTTCCAAATTTCCACAAAACCATCCAATGCCACTTTTATTTTAAAACCATACAATATACAATGTTGGTTTGAAATTCTCATTTAAAATAGGGGATGAGTTTGGTTACGGGCTATTTACATCCCTTAAAAATAGGGATCAATTTGTTTTCCCTAAAAAAAAGGTAGCCTAAAAAATAGCATGATTTTTTTAAAAATAATGGTGATCCCCTTTTATAGGGAGGGCCACGTTTTTTTCTTAAGGAAGTGATTTAATTATTAAAATGGAGGGCATGGCTGTTATTAATTTATTTATTATTTTTTTAATATATTTTTTCAAATAAAGCCATGTCCAAAAAATTGTCGCCACGTGTAACTTTGGGAAGCCACCATGTGTCACCTCATGATTCATCCATGTCAGCATGATGATGTCATGCTGACATCATCATTGTACCTTCAAGTCAACCTAGTCAACCATGAGCTTTGACCTTCCATATCTTGCACATACGAGCTCCAATTTGTGCAAAATGAACATCGTCGAAAAGCTCTTTGCATTGACATCAGTTTTGACCACTTTTGGTGACATCAAATTTTGACCTTTTTTTCTTGCCCTGGGCCCTGAGTTGACCAATTGTTGACTGAACTTTGATCGGCAATAACTTGGGCTCCGTAGCTCTGTTTGACTCCATTCAAGTTGCGTTGGAATCAAGACATCGAGCTCTTTCTAATGGTGCTGAAATTTGGAGTATTAGAGATTCTTCAATTTTTAGTGAAAATATCCCCTCGGATCAATTTTCAACTTAAAAAACTGACTTTACACACTTCCTTCTTCACTGTCACAAGATTAACACTATCACATTTCACACTTGTCTATACTTCTTCATTCACATAATGAATTTTCCTTCTATATATATATATATCTTCCACAAATAGTCATACCATCAATTAGGTTGGCCTAATTTCCAAACTCAATTCAATCCCACATGACCCTGAAACCCTTAGGTTAGCGCCACACAACAAAATTGGTGAAGCAACAATTGAAGGAACCAAATGTTCATCCAAAAATTGGCACGTAGACCACCAAATCACTTGAAACTTGGAATGCCAAAACATCTGACATCTTCAATCACTTCATGAAATCCACAAAACACAATGATCATCTGTGGTGGAATGCAAAGCATTCCAACATGAACTCTGAAATTGTAACTCTATCTCTACTTAGTCCAATACTTTTTCATTAATATCTTTTGTTGTGGAAGACATAAAACCCTGAATATTTGGATATGAACTCCTTCAATATGTACCATTATCGTATCAAAACCACATGACAAGATATGACAACGCAGAGCAATGCTGACCACAAGATGGTTCCTTTGTTCTAGATTGAAAATACACAATTTCTCATTCTAAGACTTAGCCAATCTTCTTTGGACTATATTCATATTGATACACCATCAATTCTATAATGGGTTGACATCAATGACAACACCATACACCATCATGCTCATGTTTCCAATAGTAAGGTCTTATTTCTAAGACCCATATGTGACTAAGTATAATGACCCTTAAATCGTTGAAAGTTAGTAAATGCTTGAATTTTATATGTCCTAAAAAGTGGTTTGTTGATTTCCAATAGAAAAATAACGAAAGTATAATTAAATCCACATTAGAAAATATTTTAGGAAAACTATATATGGGTTCTTATATCATGTTGAGCTTGTTAGAACCATTTAGTCTAAAGAAAAGGGTAAAAAAGTCAAAAATTTTGATACACATTTTCCTTCACATCATTATCTTTCACAAAATCAATTGGCTTTTAAAAATTTGAAGGGTATTATTATCAAGATGATGATCTGCATTTTAGTTTTTTAAATGCTAGAGTCTTGAATCTAAGGTTCTCAAAATGTGTGCCCAATCCTATAGGATATGGAAAGATACTTCGGTGCATATTATTCATTATGAATAGAAATAATCCTTAAAAAAATGACATGCAACTCACCATCATCAAAGGGTAGACCCACAAAAGTGGTTTACAATTCCAGTGAAGAAGGAAAAGTTGCAAAAAACTACCCCATGCAATTTTTTTGGGTTTTTGGGAGTTCAAATGAACTTTTGGTTCAAGTGAACCCAAAGGGGGTTTGCTAGAACCCCTCTTCAAGCGAACCCATTAAATGTTGGGCCCTACATTTCCTGGAAAAATAAGCAAAGAAAATGTTTGTGGAAAGGGGGTTCACTCGAAACCCCCTGGTTCACTCGAACCCCCTTTTCCCCTTTTCTCCACCTTTGGCACCAAAAAAATCCAAAATTTTACCCAAGTTGAAGCTCGAGTTGAGGATGAAAATGGAGGAGACTTGATAGACCCAATTGGATGATGGTATTCCTCAGAACGAGCTATCCAACAAATATAATTTTAATATGTTTTGGTTTTATTATGTATTTGTTTTTTTAGTTTTATTAAACATAGGTTTGTTTATCGAAAATCAAGCTCTCTATTCTGCACATGTGGAAAAATAGCAGATTATCAATTTTTTTCTTTAAAAAATATGAGTGCACTAGATATTGAAGTTTTTGATCCAACAATTTTTTTTTGAGTTTTGATACATACAAAAAAAGTTACATTTTATACAATCCACCTATGTCTGAATTGTAATTGGGTTGACTTCACAACTTGATTAAGGAAAAAATATTCAATAAAACACTATGAAACCAATTGGAAGCACTAGATATCGTAGTTACAAATCTAAATTCAAAAAAAATTAGAATTTTATCCTTCATGGAAAAAAGTTATGTTGTATAAGGTGAGCGTCACTCGTTAAAAATGGTGTTTACTGAAAAAAAACTATTTTTCATAGGAGATGGAAAATGAAGTGCAATTTGATTCCAATTTTTTTAAAAAAATATATTTAGAATCTACAGACAAAATGTCACAAATCACTAGTTTGCATCATCTTCAAATTCCTCATGGTTTAGCTGCTATAGGTGTCTGAAAGTGAAGATTTAGTTAGAAAAAATTATTTCAGTGTCTAGTTTGGCCAAAAATTGTAAACCAATATTGTGGGATCACCTTGAAGCATTCTTATTCTTTTTTATACATATATTAAAATTGTATGAAAATGATAAAAAATTCTCTATTTATTTGTGCACATCTATTCAAGTCCTTTATATTGATATTTAAAACTATGTTTATGTGGAAATATAAGAATATTGTAGTAAAGATCATAAAATAATTTCATCAAACGTAAAGATAACAAATAAAAATATTGCCTATCATAGTCCTTTAGGGTTTATGAAAATGAATTAGTTAATATATTGGCATCATCAATAAATTTGATGCATGTGGATATAAAAAATTAGATTTAAATACTTGGGTCTCCTTATAGATTATATAGTTCAAATATAAAAGCCATTAATTCCACATATAATAGATATCAAACAAGCCTCAAAAGACAAAGGTGTGCAATACAAATTATTGTATTAAATATAATCCTTCTTGATATCTTTGAATTCTTCATCAAAGTTACCAATTCTTATATTAGTGTAAATAAGGTGGTAATGGAGACTAGAGTGGTATTGAGAGTGTGTGAAATACTGGAGGCTTGTTAGGGTTATAATTTAAGAGCTAAGTAACTAGTTAGTATTGATCATAGGATGAGATGAAGGGATAATATAGGCTAATATACATGAGTAGAGTTTGTGGTAGCTTAGTTGTTATAGAAGTGGTGGGATTAGGTGTGGATAGAATGCTAGAATGAATGAATGCACTAAAGGTGTACATTATACAAAGGATTATAGTTAATGGGAAATGAGGTAGAAATAACACTTGGGTTAATAGTGGTAGTGACCATGAAAGTGGTATAGTTGGGGTGGTAAGAGGAGATGGCTGTAATGACCCTGCTCAAATCTTATTGAAAACTTATGATTTTTTGTCCTTGGTAATTTTGTTAAACACTTTGCATACAATGTATGAACTTGCTGATATAAATTTTTGTTTGTCTAGGTATACATTTGCATGTTGCAATTGATGTTTTTAAATGTTTTCTAATGATGCAAGATAGGTTAACAATGCAAGGAAAGTGATATACTAATGGTTTTTGATCATTGCTTACACAATGAGTGACTAAAATTATCTTGTGCAGCTAATTGACATAATGTCAAACACTTTTCATGCAACCAATGGTGGCCAATATGCATCTACAACAACTAAGCATTAATACAAACACTTTCCTTACCAACTGAATGTGCAAGAAGACATCTACAACCACTTGGAATTTAATCAAACAATTGACATGCATATTAGAGTGTACAAATGAGAACTACAACCATAGACAATTTTTCAAACAATTGCCAAGCAACTTCAAATTTAGACTCTTTAATGCAATGGTTTGATTAGCAAGACTCATAGAATCTAATTTCAATACTCCTATGATTAGCCAAGACTCTTGGCTTTACAATCTAATGCCTTCCTAAAATCTGAATACACATTGCAACAACTAGCATTATCTTATACACTATATATGAATGCAAATAACATAAAACCTGGTGTAATTCAAGCTCCTGATGTTGGTGATAAGATAGCAGCCTTGGTTCCTCCAGAATGATCTCTGAAATCTTCAATGATAAACCAGATATGAACATGAATGTTATTCAAAACCCTCTAGAAGTCGTCCCTGGCAGCCCAGCTAGCTGTAATTACAAGACCAATACACACAACAGTATGCCTTCAAACATATTTCCTCCAATCTGTCCACAAATGCCTAAAAGATAATAAACAATGGCTGCAAATGTGAAGCTACAGGTCTGTAACCCATAACAACAGATAATAATCTTGATATTCTTCAATGGAAATTCTTCAAAGTTTGAAATACTCTTCACCAATGGTTGTTCTTTGCATATCTAAAATCTGCTCTTCAAACCCTAGTGAAATTCTGAGGATAACCATTTAATATCTGCATTGGTACTGTAGCGAACACTGTTCACGCGCACTGTAGCGAACACTATTCACGTCACTGTAGCGGATCACTGTAGTGTCCACTATAGCGTGACACTATTCACGTGTACTATAGTAGCCAACACTAAATCTGATCTGCAAGTAATAACCTTCAAACCCTTATTCAGAAAGTACAATAATACATCAGCTATTGTACTCAAATATATTTCTCAATGTAGCACAAATAGAAGACTGAAGTATCTTCCTCCCAGCTGCAATAATTCAAGTGATATTTCACACCCTCAAAATTGTTATCAATAGGAAGTTTTCATTTCCTATGACAATGAAGTAATCTGTAGAAACCTTAGGCTCCACAAGATGCAACAACAACAACAACATCAAATCTGCCTGCTGAGAATGAAGTCCAAGATGTCTATTTATACTTTTTCCTCAAGAGGTTGGCCTCCTTCTAGAACTTTCCCAAGTCACCTTCTAGAAGGAATATTATTTTCTTTTATTTTATTATTTTATTATTTTGCACTTTATAATAAAATAATTATTCATAACATAAAGTGAAAACATAACATTACTTTATAACATGAGGTTTCTAAAAATAGAAACATATTAAGAAATCATTAGAACACCTCCATATGTAGACTGAATCATGAAACGAGCCAACCAATCAACTGGGTATCTGCCAAACGACCCTCTTATCAAGCTCCATTAGCCTACGAGGATCAGGAATAGGCTAATTCCTCTAAAATCCATCGCTCATGAAAAATGGGACATTACAGATGGGTTGGAGGATATATAATTAGAAAAATTCATTGAGGATCTAAGATATTCTAAAATGTATGTGCTATGAATACATCCCACTAATGTCTTGTAAAAGATATTTTCTAATTGATTAAGGGGTTCATATTGTATATATGCATCAACCAACACTTGTTGAGTGCTAAGTGTAATGTCTTGTTTAGCCATACAAGCACCATGATTACAATCTTCTTGATCAACTATACCAATCTCAACATGGCCACCATTAAAGATATTATTATTATTATTATTATAATAGGCAACCATATTAGGGTTTAATAAAGTGTTCCTTCTCAATGAATGATTAGGTTCATGAGCAGCTCATGGCATAAGTAATATATGAAAATGATAAATAAATCTCATCTTAGAATTTAGTTAGAATAATAGAATTATATAGGCTCTAAAATTAATTGTAAAATGTATTTATCCTAATTATAAAGTAAGGGTGGGTAAGTGAGATAAAAGATATGATATGTATATAAGAACCACAAACCCTTAAAATAGACTATTCCAAATAATCTAGACTTATTATGAATTTATTAGTAGATTAGATTAAAAAAATCTATATGAAATAAACTATTTATTGAATTGAAATAATTTGGAATCATTAGAAATAATGTAGATCAATCCTATTATTTTAAAAAATATATGAATTTTAGTTTATTTCAAATAGATTTTCAAATGTCATCTAGTAATAAATTGTCCAAATTATTTAAAAGAGCTCATAAAAAAATGAAATGAGATTAAATTTGACATTCTAGTTTATTTCAAATAAATTTTCAAATATAATCTAGTAATAAATTATCCAAACTATTTGAAAGAGTTCATCAAACAAAGTGAAAAGAGATTAGATTTGACAATAAGATGTAAAAACATAAAAGTATAAATTTGAAAACTCTTATATTGAAATTATAAGATTAGACTAGATCACCAAAGACGTAATGGAAATGAAATTATCCTCATTAAATTAGGCTAATCAAATGAAATATATATACATGAGCATGAATAAAAAGACGTTAAACTAAATAATAATATATATAGACATGATATTTGAAATGGTATTTATACGATGCTACAAAATTAAATATTATGAATAGATGTAACTTAGCAATAAATTGCTCTCTGCTCTCTGCTCTTTGCTCTCATTCCGAGGATGGATCACGGAGTGTGATCTGAAACATTGATGCAAAAAATTTGCACACAATCGAATTCAAAAATCACTTAACAATAAACATTATGGATTGTGGAAACTTGATATCACTAATAGACGTAACTTGCTTTTTTAGATTGAAATTGGATTCTTTACAATTTTTATGTTTCATCTTAGATTGAACCTAAGAGCTGTGTCCTTTTTTGGCTAAGTCATATTTATAGATCATTCTATGTCCACGGATCTATCCTCTAATGTGTAAAATTAATCCTCAGATAGATATACAATTTTACTTGATTCATTATGTTGCAAGGTGTGTGCCCTTGGCCTCCTTATGCTGTGCAGCGCTAACCGCCTCCTGTGGATCCATTAACTCAGATAAACATATTTGACAATACAATTTATTAAAATCAAATTGTCAATATCCTCCTGCGTATGCCATTCAAATCTAATCTCTATCAATCCCCCTTTCTTCTGAAGTGTAAGAAAAATGGGTGGTCATCCATGAATGGTAAACCAGAGAAGGAAACAAACATCTATCCTCGTCTAGATGTACATTTCTACTTACTTCATTACTTACTCTGGTCTACCATGTGAAAGAAGTAAGCGTGTTTGACAATCCAAAAGTTTTGTAACGTCAATATCCTCCTGGTCACGCCATTCAAATCTTATGTCTGTCAATATCCCCCTGCGTATACCATTCAAACCTAATCTCTGTCAATATCCTTCTGCATATGCCATTTAAATCTTATCTTCCTGCGTATGCCATTCAAATCTCATCTCTGTCAACGCTATTTTCTTCTAAAGTGTAGAAAAATGGGATGTGATGAATGGAAATTTGTACTAACAAAAAGTTTTCCAAACCTCTATTTTGTCTACACACAAAAGAAAATTCCATGCAAAAAGACCTATATTTTGTCTGCACACAAAAGAAAATTCCATGCAAAAAGTAAAAATCTCCACCTTCCCCACACGCTGTTTCGTTGCATCTTCACGACTAGAATCATAATTTAGCTTTTGTATATTCGTACAAGTGAAAATAATATACTCAAAATAGAAAATAAAACCTAATATTAACTTAAAAATCTATCTTTCTTAACGATTTTAATTTATCTATATATTTCATATACCATTCTCTTATATGTTTTGAATGTAATTGCTATCACGTTTAGATCATGTGGACATAAAATTATTGGTGCAATCTTCTCTAACAAATATGAATCCATCTCTCATTATTTCGCTATTGATCTAATTCAAAATTTTGACCATTATCTATCTATTTACACACTAATTTACTTGAAATAAGGTTTAGGTTGGGATATTTAAAGGCACACCCTAAGACCCTAGGATACAAAATCATAGAGAATAAATGATTCAAAATGCATGATGAGTAAAACATCAAATTCACATTTAAGAAAGGAAAATAATCAATGCATCTATTCATCATATTGCAGGTCCTTGTAAAACCTTGTACATGCAAGTCCGAGGTCATCCATCTATTCGTCAAGAATCAAATGTTCCCAAGGAAGGAACAATCAATTATAACGACTCAACATAGTGAATCTAAGGATATTACTTGACCTCCATGGAAATCCACACATTGTCATCACTAGTTGTCATAAGAAACTTAGGCACAACCAAAGATACAAAGATGGATTAAGATTAACCTTCAAACTTTGAGATATGAGTGCATTGAGGTATCATCTGACCTAGGGTGGTCAATCTCTTAAAGGCCTAACAACATTTTTTTGAGGAAATGTAAGAAGATAATTTTGGACTCTCGAGAAATCTTAAGAAATATGGGGAATCTATCATAAGGTTTATTCGTCAAGCTTCTTGAAGAAGGACACAATTGTTCTAATAAAATTTGTTCCACCCATTTTTGACAAACCATAATGCACAATCAAATTCATGACACATTAATCTATTCCCAACTTCAAGAATAGATGGATGAACCTTTCTCAAAGAAAAATCAGAAGCTCTAGATAAGTTTAAGGCAATTAAATCTATGGTTGAGAATGAAATGGATTTGAAAATCAAATGTTTGAGGTTTGATAGAGGTGGTGAGTTCACCTCCAATGAGTTTAACATTTTTTGTGAAGATCATGGGATAAAGATACATTTATCAATTCCTAGGACTCCACAATAGAATGGATTTGTGGAGAGGAAGAATAGGACAATTCAAGAGTAGCAAGAACCATGATGAAGGAACCAAATCTATTGGATGTCTATTGGAGAGAAGCAATTCATACTGCAATGTACATTCTCAATAGAAGACAAGCAAGAGTGAACAGTTCAAAGACCCCCTATGAGCTATGGTATGAAAACCTCCTACTATGAAATATTTTAGAGTGTTTAAAACTAAATGTTATATCAAGAGAGATGATGAAAACTTAGGAAAGTTTGATGGAGGATCACATGAAGGCATCTTCCTTGGATATTTTACAAAAAGAAAGGCATATAGGTGGTAAAACAAAAGGTTAAAGAAGATAGTTGAAAGTGCAAGTGTCAAAGTGGATGAAGAATCACATTAGAACTTAGTGTTGATAAAAGGATATGAATCTGATGAACCCCCTTGCAGAGAAGAAGAGAAAGAACAAGATAAAGAGAAAGAGATGACAGTGGAAGAGGAAGAAGCTCTAGAAAATAATTCTAAGACTCTTAAGTATATGTAGAGGAATCATTCTAAGGATCAAATCATTGGAGATAAGAGTAAAGGTATGTTCTCTTAAGTATATGTAGAGGAATCATTCTAAGGATCAAATCATTGGAGATAAGAGTAAAGGTATGTTGAAAAGAAGAAAATCTGCTATGATAGAGGAACAGGTAAAATTTTATTTACTTTCTAAGATAGAACCTAAAAGAATAATTGAGGCATGCAAGGATGGAAATTGGATCAAAGTTATGAAAGACGATTTGAGGCAAACTGAGAAGAATCAGACATGGGAATTGGTCCCAAGACCAACAAATAAGAATGTGATAGGAACTAAATGGGTTTTCAAGAACAATTTGAATGAGAATGAAAAATTTAGAAACAAGGCTAGGCTTGTGTATAACGGCTACTCACAAGTGGAAGGAATAAATTTTGAAGAGACTTTTTCTCCAATAGCAAGAATGGAAGCTATTAGGATGTTTTTGGCTTTTACAACACATAAAAACTTCAAGGCATATTAATGGATGTAAATTCTGCATTTCTAAATGGTGAGTTAGAAGAAGAGGTATACATTGAACAACCAAAAGGTTTTTAGTTGTCAAAAGATCTTGATATGGTCTACAAGTTGAAGAAAGCTTTATATGGACTCAAACATGCTCCTAGAGCTTGGTATGCAAGATTGGGTAAGTACTTATTATAATAGGGATTCAAAAAGGGTACCATAGATAGCAATATTTACTTCAAAGTTGAGGGAGATCAAATCGTGATTGTGATTGTGTATGTTGACATAGTCTTTGGAGGAAATGAAGGGATGTGTAAGAGGTTTGTAGAGGAGATGAGAAATGAGTTTAAAATGTCAATGTTTGGGGAGATGAATTTATTCCTTCAGCTACAAATAAGTCAATCAAAAAAAGGTATATTCATTTCATAATCAAAGTATGTCAAGGAAATGTTGAAGAAGTTTGGAATGGATGATTCTAAGCTAGTATGTACTCCCATGGTTACTAGTTGTAAGTTGAGAAAAAATGATGAATCTCCTAAGGCAGATCAAAGCAAGTAGAGATCAATGATTGGTGGACTACTATATCTAACTGCTACTAGATCAAATATCATGCATGTAGTATGTCTTGTGGAAAGATTTTAAGATCTTAGATAATCACATGTGGCAGTAGTCAAAAGGATATTTAGATACTTGAAGGGCACTCTGGACTATGGTTTATGGTAAATTCTAAAGATAATGAATTCTCTTTGAGTGCTTATACAAATGCAGATTAGGTAGGTTGTGCAAATGATAGAAGTACAAGTTGAGGTACTTTCTTTCTTGGAAACAGACTAGTTTCTTGGTTAAGTATGAAGCAGAATTCAGTGTCACTATCTACTATAGAGGTAGAATATATTGTTGCAGCTTCTTGTTGCACATAGGTGTTGTGAATGAAGCAAACATTGAAAGATATTAGCATATCATATGATGAACCTATTTCTATCTTGTACGATAATACAAGTTATATCAACTTTTCAAAAAATATGGTAATGCATTCAAGGACAAAGCATATCTCTATCCGGTATCACTTTCTAAAAGAAAGTTGTTGAGAATGAAGTGAAGTTGGAGTATGTGCCTAAAAAGGATCAAGTAGCAAATATTTTCATAAAGGCTCTTCCAAAAGATACATTTGAGTATCTCAGGAAGAATATAAGGGTTATTTCCCCTCCTTTCAACTAGATGCATAGGTTGGTGCATCTGTCTAGGAGAGCAATTCAAGATTTATTATTTTATCTTGGCCTGATGAATGCTACCTCTCAGGGGGAGTAGGTAGTGGTTTCTTTGGTTGGTGATGTCAGGGGGCACATATCTAAAAAGAGAAAGAAAAGTGAGAGAGAGTTGCTTGCAAGTGTTTCCTGAAGTGAAGTATATAGGTGTTGCCTTTTTCCATTGACATCAAAGGGGGAGCAAGAGTAATCTGATAAACAAAACGAGAAAGGGGGAGAAAGAAAGAAGTCTAAAACTATAAGAAGTGTCCAAGTAAGGGGGAGAGTTGCTTGAGAATTGAATTTTTAGAGTTTCTTTTATTGTTGATGGTTTTTTAGCAAGTGTTGCCATCAATGACAAATGAGGAGATTGTTGCAGTATGTTGTCATTAGTGTTGTCATTAATGTCAACCTATGTCAACCTCTAGTGTGGTTATTGTGAGAAATTTTTTATGGTGTTGATGAGGTGTTGCAGATGACATGGATATGTCAAGAGGGTGTTTGTGGTGTTGCTAGTGCAACATGTTCACTTGGTTTCTAAGTGCTTTTGAGAAAATTTGCATAAAGAGTATACAAGGTTCCAAAGGTGTGTTCTATATTATGTTCCACATTTCTTCATGCTTGAAGATGTTCTTGTGTAGTTCAGATATAATGATTAGTAGTATTGGAAGGTGTTATATCCAAATTTCAAGGTTTTGGATCATGTAATAGTAGAAGATGTGTTTGATAGTGATTTTCCTATGAAGAAGGTTGTTTGGGAGAAATGGAATTGCTCTGCATTTCTCCACATTGAAGTTTCTTGTCTTACAAATTTGGGAATGTGCTAATATTGTCTATACCTATTTTCCCTTGAAGTGTTGTGTGTTCATTCATTTTGTAAGCCTGGTTATGTGTGTTGTAGCTCGATGGAAATTTGAATAGTTACACAAGATGACAATATTTTTTAATTGTAGGTATCTGCGCCAGTGTTGTTGAATATTTTTTAGTGTTGGAAATTTCTAGGATATTGTGTGATGTTACTATGTGGTCTGCATGATGGTTTCAAACCTGGTGAAGTGTGAATTCAATTGTTTAGTAGTGTTAATGCTAGTTTGGCCGACTTGGCATGTTAGTGTTATTTGTGGAGGTTCTTTGTTGTTTGAGGAAGTGTAGTGTAGCATGTCGGTGTAAATTTGGGTCCTAGTTAAATCCTTGGTGTGGTCTGCCTTCACTTCTTTCCATTGTGGAAGTGTTTTTTCCTGACCTATTTGGTGGTTGCACGTTTGAGGTGCATACATTTTATTGAGGCCGACTTAGAGAAGGGTTTTGAGGATGTGGATGATATATATAAGGTCAATTGATGGAAAAGGTAGTGATGTGAAATGATGTGGATGTGATCAAGTGTTGAGATCTGAGTGTGAGCTTAAATTCCTAATACTACTAGAAGCAGTGAGCAAAAGGTGTCTACATTTCAGAGTGCCTGAAGTTGTTGGAGGTAGTGAGTCGAATGTTGCAGATGGTGAAGAGTTGTTGTGGTGAATTCTCTTGTTGCTCTGAGGTAGTGAACCTCCTTGTAATAGTTTCTTCTATTCTCTTTCTACTCTGGACAGTGAGTCCTCTAGGAAGTGAGCCTTTGGTAGTGATCCTTTCTTTTCTTTTGGGAAATGAGCCTTTTGTAATCAGTGTTGTTATTCATATATATATGTGAGTTAATCCTCATTGTGGTTTTTCCATGATCAAGGTTTTCCACATAAATATGGTGTTCTCTTGTGTATGGTTGTGAATGTGTTTATGTTTCATTCATGCTTATGCTTAATAAGGGTTTGAAGGTTAATGAGGGTTTAAAGGTTTAATGCACAACTGATTCACCGCCCCTCTCAGTTGTCATGTGTGTCTAATAGTGAGTACTTGCAAAGATGAAATGGATTAGGATGACAAGTTTAAGAATGAATCCCTAACATTTTCCTTTAGGTATTGAACAAAAAGTTTCATGACAACATCCTCAACATCTACCTCATAATCTTCTATTAAATTTATAAACTCCTATAGATTCCTATCTACTGATTCAGATTCTTTTCCATTGAATTTTGGCAAGAGTTCCCTAATCCCATTAGGAATAGGATTTGAGAAATTATGGATTCCATTGAAATTCAATACTCTATATCTTTGAGCAAAGAAGGGCCTTCTCTGAGGACATAACTTATGTTCTGTTATGATACCATAGCTTGTAGAGGGGGAACCAAAATGGTTATACATATTTGCAAATGAACTTATCCCTTCTACAACTATCTACTTCTTATTACTTCTTTTAGAATAACATGTTTTCTCAATTCCCTTTCTTTTAGTGCCTTAAAACACTTGATAAGGGGAAATACTTTATAGGACTTCAATAGGTAACCTTCATACAAAAATATAGTAATGGATAAATACATGAAAAGTATTGTAAACTCAAAAATATTCTAATGATGTAATAATTTTTCAGAGTCGCCACCTCTTCAAAGAGGATAAATTCTTCAAGCAGTAGGAAGCTCCTTCAAAGATCAAACTTATTTATAATTTCTCTCCACCAACAGAGCATGAGACTTTAAGAACACATCAAAAATGTTGCAACAGGTTCCCTCTTCAACTATGAAGATCCTCAAATCATTTGAATCTTCTTCAGTGGATGATTCTAATTATTCCCCAGTGGAGTCACCAATTTGTTGGTGTTCTTTCTTTTTGAACCTTGAAAAACCTCTAAAGGTCATCCATCTCTTATGCTCAAGGAATTCAATATTAGGGGAAAACAAATGGGAGATAGATTTAACACTTTTCTCCCCTACACTTAAGGCTCTATAGGACCTAGGTGGGTATCCCTATACAATATTCTATAATATATAGAGTTTTCTTATGGTGATCAAGTGCATATATAACATTCTCAATTTAAAGAATAATATCTTAGGTAGATAAGCTTCACACAGATGACATGGGATTGTAGGTCTAGTTACACCCCTTGTTCTCATTCAAGTTGAGGTATGAAGTAAGGACACCAAGTAAATCTAAACTATTAAAGCAAGGAAATGGTTTTTTAATATAAAGTTTGTTTCTGAGGATGGGGGAGGAATACCATGCAAGACCAGTGCCTACCTTGGGTTACAAATTCATATGTTAATAATTTTATGATGACAAAACCAAACATATTTCGAGGGCCTTTTACTAGATTATCACCTTATGATAGTTAGACCTAGGCAAGATTATTATGCAACATATTTACAAATCTATAGAAAATGATAACATACCCATTAATTTGAGGAAATCATTTACTCTATCTCTTGGAAAAATAGAAAACCATTAAACTAATTTAGAACATCAAATATTCTTGATAAACTAATATAACCCTTGACTACACAGTTTAAAATATATCATCACTCACAACTAGAGAAAACTTGCATAATAGAGTATATTCATATATGCCACAATTCAGAATACAAAGGTGCTACCAAGTAATGGTTGATAAACATAGGCTTTCAATTTTCAGCATATAACACTATTCTATACATAGTATCCACCTTACCAATACATAGAATCTGTAATGTCCCCTTCCAGTTGACATCGACAAATTAGCAGGATTAGCCTATTAACGGCTCTCGTAGGCTAATGAGGCATGGTGAGAGAGTCATTTTGCAGTCACTTGGTGATTATTTGGCTCAGTTTTTAATTGGGAAAGGGTTTTCCATTATATTTAATTATTATTTCTATTTATGGAAACCTTATTTTATAATTTTATGTTGAGATGCACTTTTTAATAATATAACATTTTAATAAAGTGCAAAAAGTTTATAATATACTGGAATCTTCTAGAAGGTCAAAAAATAATATTATTTTATTTGGGCCGACCTCTAGAGGAAAAGAATAAATAGACCTTGAGGTCTCACCATTTGGGCATCCAGATTTGATGAGTTGTTGATCGGTGATTCTTCTTGAGCATTTGTGGAGCCAAGTGGTCTGCAGATAATCAGTTTGTCTTTGGGAACGAAAACTCCCATTGATAGCAATTTTGAGGGTGTGCAATATCACCTGAATTATTGCAGCTGGAGGTGATACTTCAGTCACTTCATGAGGGCATAATCTTGTGGCCTAGGGCCAGATTTTGAAGACTTCAATTTAGGAGCTGGCTGGTATTGAAGAATAAGTCTTTTTGGCATCGAATCCTTGGAGAAAAGGGGTCAGATCTGCAATACATAAGTCTGAAGCCAAGTCTGCAGCAACAGGGGCGCCATTAGAGACCTATCTTTCATTTGCTTGGGCTCATACTTGCATCGATTTCCTTCATGGTTGGGGGCGCTCACTTCCTAGAGGCTTGACAAAGAGATCAGAAGCAATTGGAGGCAGAAATCTGTTGGTGATTATTTGATTTTAACAAGGCAGGTCAGAACAGGGGCGACTTGGAAATAAATTCGATTCAGCTTGGGAGAGTGCTATTTTGTTTGCAATCTGGGTTCTACATCAGCTTTCCAGCTTGGCGTCTCCATCCAACCAGGTTCCTTTGTCATTTGGCATTAGTTACATAACATGTTGTATTGTTTAAGTAGGCAGCTGTAGGTTGCATTCATAACAATATATTCTATAAGAGCTGATTGTAAAGCCAAGAGTCTTGGCATTTGAATAATTACTGTATTGGTCATCTATTGGAAATTAAGGAGGAATAAGTAGATGATAAATTATACTTGTTGTCATGCATTTAAATATATTGTACTCAGCCAAGTGGTATGTCTGTCAACTGTTTGACAAAATGATGCCAGGCTGTAGGTGATTAGTATGTTTTAAAATACCCATTTTATGCATAAAAAGAAAAAAGAAGTTTCTCCTTGCATCTAGAGTAAGATATTAGCTCCCTTGCTTTATTCTATAAGCATTTGAAACACCCTATTATCATCATCAGTCTGAAAACACCAAACCAGCAAGTAAGCATTTTGCATTCAAACTGTTTGACGAAATTACAATCAGCAAAATTAGGTTAAATTTTGGTCAGTTTTGAGCTAGGCTCATTACAGTGGTATCAGAGGCAGGTTTCCTGCCATCCTTTGGGTCAGAAATCGTCTTCATTTATGCAACAAAGTGACAGAACCAAGAGATATACAGCAAGAGAAGAAAGGAAGCAAACACAAGACACATTATCAACAGCTGAGGCAGCAAGGGACAAAGAGATGAGTGGTCCTATGGAGGAAAGAAGAGAGGGAAGTCCTCCTAGAAATGAAAGAGATGGTGATAGAGAAGTACTTGACACTTTGAGGGGTCTAAGGGATGGTCAACAGCAGGTATCCGGGGTACTTGAGCGGCTTGAAAACACTCTACAGCAGTTGGTCTTACCTAGAAGACAGCCCCAAGATCATGATGATGATAGGAGCATAGCTGGTTCAAGGAGAGTACAAAGAGCATCTTCTCGCACTGCAGACAGACCTACAAGACCCACCTTCTTGAGGGAAGAACGTGCAGTAGAAGAAAATGTTGAAGATGTTGAGGAGCCTACATTTGCTGATGCATATATGGCTGCTCATGATGAATGGCAACTATTGACACCACAAGCACGAGAGCTTATGCATTTTGATCGTTTTGTACAAACGAGGATGGACTATTATAGGTCTCGACAGGAGAGAAGGCCTCGGAATCAGAATAAGGACCTTAAGCAAGCTACTAATAAGCTCACATTGACCATGTTTGATGGCAGTGGTAAGATTAGTGCACAATCATGGATTCATAAGTTGGATACCTTCCTGGCTCTTCGACCTATGACAGAAGAAGAAGCCATCAAGTTTGCCACTTTGCACCTGGAAGGAGCAGCACACGAATGGTGGTATCATGGATTGGTGACATTACAGCATAATCAGATTGCATCCTATCAAGAGTTTGTGGACAGACTTGTGGAACGTTTTGATAGGAAAGATCCAGAATCATACTTCAGGGATTTGGCCCAACTCAAGCAAGTCGGAAGTTTGGAGAGCTACATTGGAGATTTCCAGAAATTATCGGTGATGGTTCCTAACATCTCAGAGAGACGGTTGGTGGTGCTATTCATTGAAGGATTAATGGAGCCTATGAGAGGATGGATAAAAGCCTTTGATCCTCCTACCCTTCAGGAGGCTATGAGGAAGGCTAGGAGTATGGAACTCTCTACACCACAGAATAGGTTTGTATCAAAGGGATCTTCTTCGTATCGAGATAACAAATCTTTCTCTAAGAAGAAGGACAAGCCAGATTTCAAGGGCAAATCAGCAACACCTTTGGATCGTGACACACTCAATGAATTAAGAAAGAAGAAGTTGTGTTTCTATTGTAAGGGGCCTTATGATGCAAATCATGATTGTCCCTTAAGACCAAAGGGAAAGGCTAATAGAGTAATGTGGGCATACTATGAAGACTCTGAATCAGAAAAATCAGACCAGCAATCTGATTCTGAAGACTCAGGAGCAGAGCAGGATGAAGAAAAACATGAAAGTGGAAAGGAACATGAAGGAGCAATGAGGCAACATGATGCACACATCACTAGCATCCAACAGGAGGGTTCATTTAGGATGCGTGGGGTCCTAGCAGGGCAAAAGATAATCACTCTTCTTGATACAGGGGCAACTCACAACTTCATTGATGCTCGTTTGGTTGATAAGAGAGGCATCAGGACAGAGGAATTTGAGGGAATAAGGGTCAAGGTTGCAGATGGCTATACCCTCAAATGTGAGAAGAGAATTTCAGACTTGCCCATTCGATTGAACAACTATGAGTTCAAGACGGACTTCTATGTGGTGAATATGGGTGATACTGATATGGTGCTTGGCATGAGATGGTTACATGATATTGGGAAATTCACCCTTGATCTTAGAGAGATGGAGATGTCTTTCCAGGTTGATGGGAAGACCCATGTTCTTAAGGCAATTCGAGACTCTAGCTTCAGAATGATCTCTTTCAAGAGAATGGCGAGGCTAGTAAGACATGATATGGTAGAGTGGGCAGCAGAATGTGTGTTGATGCCTACACAAGGGGAACAGCAGAAACCAGAGTACCATCCTGATATCCAGGAGTTAAGGGTTAAGCATACGAAGGTGTTTAGTGAGATTCCTCCAGGCAGACCTCCAGATCGAGGGATTGAGCATATCATCGAGTTGGAGGAGGGCGCCAAGCCTGTCATAGTCACTCCATACAGACATCCCAAGCGACTCAAGGATGAAATCGAAAGGACAATTAATGAGTTGCTGGCCATGGGACATATTAGACCAAGTAAGTCTCCTTTTGCATCTTCAGTAGTGCTGGTTAAAAAAAAAGATGGTACATTGCGGATGTGTATTGATTACAGACTTTTGAATAAGCGAACAATAAAGAACAGATATCCCATTCCTAGAATTGATGAGTTAATAGATGAGCTACATGGTGCACATTTCTTCTCCAAAATTGATCTGAGGTCAGGCTATCATCAGATTCGGGTTAGGGAACAGGACATTGAGAAGACAGCATTTAGGTGCCATTGTGGGCATTTTGAATTTGTAGTTATGCCCTTTGGATTAACCAATGCCCCAGCAACATTTCAGTCTACAATGAACCGGGTTTTCCATTCACAGTTGAGGAGGTATGTACTGGTATTCTTTGATGATATTTTGGTATACAGCAAAACATGGGATGATCATATAGCACATCTTGACATAGTGTTGGGCATTTTGGGGAAAGAATCCTTGTATGCAAAGGAGTCTAAATGTGACTTAGGGATGACAGAGTTATTATATCTTGGTCACATCATTAGTTCTGAGGGAGTACGTATGGACCCTGAGAAGATTAAGGCGATTGTTGAATGGCCTACACCAGTGAATCTTACTCAGCTCAGAGGATTTTTGGGGTTGTGTGGATTCTACCGCAGATTTGTTAATGGATATTCACGCCATGCCGCACCACTCACAGACTTGACCAAGAAAGGGGCTTTCGTTTGGACTCCAGAGGCGCAGGACTGCTTTGAGATGTTCAAACTAATCATGACTACATGCCCAGTGCTTGCTTTGCCAGATTTTTCTAAACCCTTTGAGCTGCAATGTGATGCTTCAGGAGAGGGAATTGGTGCAGTCCTTATGCAGGACAAACATCCGATTGCTTTTGAGAGTCGGAAGCTTCGTGGTCCAGAGAGGGGATATAGCATATATGATAAGGAGATGTTGGCCATTATGCATGCGTTGGCCAAATTCAGACAGTATTTGGTGGGCAGCAAATTTGTGGTTAAGACAGACCACAACAGCTTGAGGCACTTCCTTGGGCAACGGGATCTTAATGATCGTCAGCAAAAATGGGTGAGTAAGCTACAATCATATGACTTTGATATTTCCTTTGTTAAAGGAACACAGAATATTGTGGCCGATGCTTTATCCCGACGTCCCCACTTAAGCTCTATGACTGGGATTGCGGAAGATTGGAGGCACCTGATAGTGGCAGAATATGTTAAGGACAGTTGGGCTACAGGGATTGTTGATGGATCAGTGCAGGATGACAGGTACACAGTTGTAAATGATCTTATCATTTACAAGGGGAGGATCTATTTGATTCCGGAATCGGAAATAAAAATCACCATTTTGAGGGCTTTCCACGATGCACCTATGGCAGGACATCCCGGCTTTTTCAAAACTTATAAACAGGTGCGAGAGAGGTTTACATGGAAGGGCCTTAAATCAGATGTAATGCAGTATGTTAGAGAATGTCCTGTTTGTCAGCAAAATAAACAAGAGCACACATACCCTGCAGGCTTACTTCAGCCACTTCCAATTCTTGACAGGAAGTGGGAGTGTTTGTCGATGGACTTCATCACTGGCTTGCCTAAAGCCCAAGGGCGAGATTGTATCTATGTGGTTGTAGATCGTTTGACTAAATTTGCTCACTTCTTTCCGATCACATCTACATATACAGCTATTCAGGTAGCAGAGTTGTTCTTCCAGGAGGTTTTCAGACTGCATGGGCTACCTCGGAACATTGTCAGTGATAGAGATAGTCGATTCATGAGCCACTTTTGGCAGGAGCTATTCAGGCTATGTGGGACAGAACTCTCTCCGAGCACTAGTTACCACCCACAGACTGATGGACAGACAGAAATAGTAAATAAATGGGTGGAAGGGTATTTGAGAAACTACATCGCAGGACAGCAGAAGGGGTGGGTCAAGTGGCTACATCTTTGTGAGTATTGCTACAATACCACTTACCATCTCTCTATTCAGATGACACCATTCATGGCCTTGTATGGATATGATGCGCCTAATTTCCTGGACCTCTTGTTGAGTGACAGTCGTGTGCCTAGTGCTGGTGATCTCTTAC
>VDFB02373365.1:3448323-3460633 GCA_007258455.2 Sequoia sempervirens
TAATACATCCGCATATGTACAAAGAAATCTAAAAAACATGAATGAGCTAGAACGGGAAGAAAAATGGTCAACCCGAAGATTTTGACCCAAGCTTTTGTATCATGGCTTGCCAAACAGGCTTTCCTTCTTCCCAACTTCTTTCTATTACAACAAGCAACTTGTGTAAAGTCTCAAGCTCCATCAAGACATCTTCTCCTTCTTCCACAATTCTAAGATTAAGATTTATCTATGAAATCTTGTCAGCACTAGTCAGGGCACATGAAATAGGTATGTGTTGTGATTGTACATAGTCCCTTAGCTTTCCAAGTTTCCTAATAATCTTTTCTTTCTGGGCCTACATAGTAAGGAATTTGTAATGAAACTCTACTATAGTAGACTAGGTATGATACTTTCTATCTAGTTCCAGATCATAGTCATTTGATGCTTTGGCAATTTGAGACTCAATCAAGTCCATTTCAACTTTTATACCCTGCATGGCTTCTATCCACACAATGTAGTATAAAGTTAGTGTTGTCACCTCATCTTTACAGTCATGTACCTCTTTCAAGCATTCTTCAATCTTAGCATGGGTTGATGCACATTTTTTTGTAATCGGAGGAATAACCTTTAAAAGAATCAACCAACAACCTGAAGTTCTCCATAGAAGATAATGAAGTATCAATACTAGTACCTGGATTGATTTCTTGCAAAACTTTCACTGCTTCTTCCATCAACTCAATACTCTTTTGGCATGTTTCAAGAATTTCTTTTCTTGTTGATACATTTAACACATCACTTAACTGCATCTTATGCTCAAGTGGCATCTTAGTTAAGTCACCAGTAGGCAATTACAACAATTGTGAAGAGACTTCTAGTTGGAACCATTTCTAACCAGGTAGTAGACTCTTTATAGGATCATCGAAGGATTTTCTAGTGTTCTTGGGTAACTCCTCGGATTTCTCGTCTTCTTCATTCTTTCCATAGTTAGTAACTTCTTCTTTTGTCTTTTCTTCTTCTTTATTGGAGGGCTTATCTTTATTTTTTTCCTTGTCTTCCTCTTCTCCTTATCTTTTCCTTTTTCTCCCTGCTCACCTTCTTCATTTTTTTCTTTCTTTTCTTCCTTTTCATCATTACTTCTACCTTTGTCTTCCTCATTTGTCTGCCTTTGCTCATTTTCTACTTCATGCTTATTACCTTCGCTAGTGCATGTTTTGTATCTGTCGGAGGAACAAATAACTCAAGATTGTTTTGAACTATGTTTCCCAAAGTGATAGGAGTGTCAATCTTCATAGCTTCCTCTCCACTCATAGTCTTTCCTTCCGCATCATGCATACCTTGATCATTTTATTGCATAGGTTCTTCCATGTCCAAAAGAGTGTCATCTAGAATTTCATCTTCATCATGACTACTTTCTTTTTCTGAAACACGTCCCTTGCTGAAGGAACAAACAAGAATCATTTCAAATTTATATGTTATCTCAGTAACCTTCTCTTCGGTCTCCTTTTGTATCTTTTCAATTTGATCCTCATATTTTCCCATGAGAATCATTATCCTTCGCTTTGATCTGAATTCTTTTTTGCAAACTCAAGTTAATGTGGCCTTATTAGCTTTAGACAGGGAGAAACCAATCTTCTCCACAACATCTAATCTGATCTTTTCTTCTAATGTAGTGGCTTCTTCTCTCTTTTCTATTAAAACCTTCCATACATCATCTATAACCTTTTTCCTAATATAATCCATAACAACTTCAATAATAACAATATATTTGATGATAGTTGCAATTATGGTAACTCTGTTTTCCTAATTTTCATTATGATACATGATAGCAGTTTCTTTCAACATTTTTTTATGCAAAATACCTTCAAATAGTGCATTTAGGTTCATTGGGCTTGAAGGATTCTCCGAAGTAGAATTCTTTATTTTCTTCTTCTTCTCTGGATCACCAGATTTAGGCTTCTTTCCTTTCTCTTCTTTAACTTTGTGCACATGTACTCTAAAAGCTTATTTTTCTTTCTTTGTATCTTCTTTTGTTCTTTGACTCTTTGTAGTTAATGGTGACTCTTCATCCTCGTCTTCTTCTTTAGAGAGCACACTCATGTCCTTTTCTCTTTGATCTTTCTGCTTCTTTCCTCTTTTTGTCTTATAGGAAGATGAGGAGGCTACCAGAGTAGCTTTTCTTTTCTTTTCTTTGACTGAGATTCTTATGCTACCAGAGCACTAGTCTTCATTCTCTTAGTGCTGCAAAGTTTAGAAACCGATTTAGGTTGTGTTGAGTAGAGGAATCTGTTCTACCAGATCTTTTGGGTTTGGAGGACTCAACAACAATACTTTCTAATTCAACAACTCTTTTTCTTAATAACTATATTTCTTTTTTTGTAAGTCCATTGCTTTGGAAACTTTCATTTACTACTTTTGTCACTCTTTTCTTACTTGCAGGTTCTGAAAATTCCATGTGTACTTCCATTGATTTTTCTTCATATGTTCCATGTCTTTCTCGATTAGGGTCCTCAGGATTGGTCAACAAAATTTTAGTAAGACCATCAACCTCAACTTCATTCATCTCATATCCGATTGGGGGAATCTATCTACTATTCTTGGTTTCACAGCTTCAACAATACAAAAATTAGTGGAAACTAAGAATGTGATGTCATCTCAATATTTTTCCACTAAGGTGTGAGGGATCCTTTCCCTTTCATTCATTCTCTTCTGAAATACTACAAAGAATGCAGTAAGTGCCTCTTCTTGGACCTTCAAGTCACCAAGACCATGCAAATGTTCTAGAATCTAATGTGACACTGGTTTCCTTTGATTCCAGATGACATTAATTCTCCTTGGAAGCTCTCTTAGAAAGTAGAATAACGAAAAAACTACCAGAGAACCAAACTTGAACGAATATTTCTTATCCTTTGTTTGTTTCAAGTTGTCAAACAGTCGATGTCACACAGATCATAGTCTTTACCCTTTTTCCGACATCTCATAGGCAACATGGATTGTTGTAGCTGACACTAAATTTTCCCTATTGGTGTAATAAATTTTGTATCCTATGACCATTGTCGCATACCTTATTATAGGATTCTGAATAGTATCCACTGTGAGATCCCTATGATCAAATGTGGCTCCAGTCACCTCCATTAAATCTTTATTCTTTACAAATTTTAGTACTGGCACGAGTCCAGTAGCACAAAGTCCTGCCACTTCCCTTATTACCTCTTTAGATATCATGCTAGGCTTATTTTTCCATAAATAGCAATCATGTATTCTACTCAATGTCATCCTTACAAACTTATGGGCTTCATCATAGGTGAAATTTGGAAATAGATACCAGATGTCCAAATTCTTTTTCACTTGGTTTTCATATTCGGCCTTGATCTGATGATCATCTCTATTTAACTCGTTTATCCATGGATTGACAAGTTTCACATGATTATATTCTTCCATTTTTTCCATGAATAAAATCCCTAGTGTCCTCCATAGGAAAAACCATGTTTGGTATGCTTGAAAAAGCTCCAAGCGGGCCATCCTCAAATATCTTCATGGCGTATTTCTTGAATTTTAGTTGAGGCTTTTTTATTACATTTAATAAGATAGTTGTGGCCATCTCTTCAGAATTCAAATGCTTAAAAGAAATATTTTAAGGCACTGGTAAATACCTCTTCTTTTCTTGACTGAAACTAGGGTTTGAGATTCTCTGCTTCTTGAACTTTTGAATTCACTTCAATTTTCTTCCAAATGCATAAAAGTGAGTGAATTAGGACAAGTTTAGAAGCTTATAATCCAAGATTTTTTCTCTAATTTGAATTTAATGCATCAATCACAAAAGCTAACAAAAAACTCTTCACTGTGTTACAACAAACCCTTATTTACTCCGCAAAACTCCGCAAAAGCTTATTTAATTCTTATGGAATTTTCTCCAAAAGATTTAGATTGTCAATCTCTATCTCATGTATTCATGTCAAGTTGTGGCACCTTATACCAACAAGGGGATTTTTTATTTTCTATAATTGCTTCCCCTAAGCCAAAGCCTAGGTTCAGTTTTCAAGAGAGTTATCTACACCTGAGGGTGGTACAGATTCGTTTGCAGTTTTTGATTCTTTCTTGTTCTCAGGCTCTTCTTTTTTCCAAGAAATATTTTCCATTTCCTTCTTTACTTATGTCAGATCAATATTTGTGACCAAATTATTTCCGACTTCATGATTATTCTTTCTTATGTTTCTACAAAATCTAGCAATATGTCTAAATTTATTGCAATTGTGACATGCAATATTCCTCTGAGAGTTACTCTTTTCATTCATTCTAGATTTGCATTGGGTACCCTTTTGTTAAATCCATGACATGTATATCAGTAGGCATTGAAAGATTGAAACATTTTGTTATTGGTGTAAGTATTAATCATTTGATTTCTACATTCAATTACTTTGTCCAAACTTCTTGCAAGTAAAGCATTGACCAATAAAGGATGAAACATTCTGATTTTTTTTGCTTCTACATTCTATTGCTTTATGACCAAACTTGTTGCAGAAATAACAAATGCTATTAAGATGTGAGTACCTTTGAGCATTTGGTTGTCTGATGGGAGGTCTTCTTGCATTCTTTCTTTGATTTTGGTACTTGACATTGCTCTTCTCATCTCCAGTCTTCTCAGGTTCACTGATATTTTCTACTTTTGAACATTCACCTATCTCGAGTCCCAAACCACTTTTATCTTTAGATGCTTTCTGACATGCGATCAGCTCAACAAGCATTGCAGAGCTCATCTTAAACTTGTCTTCATGAACTCTTTCTTTTTCCAGATCTTCTCTCAAGTTTACCACTTCTTGTTCAAGCTTGATGCACTCATCAGTTTTGTTTTCTTCCATAGTATTTAGAAATTCCTCTATTCTTTCCTTTTCTTCCACTTCTACTCTTAATTCGACAATGTCTTCATTTGCTTGTCTCAATTTTTCACTAACTTCCTTATGCCTTTCTATGAATTTTTTGATTTGTTCTCTTAGTTTCTTGATGCATTCATTGGATTCATTGATATTTTCCTTTAGAATTCTATTTTCACTTTCAACTCTATCAAGATCTTCAAGAGAAAATTTAAATTCTCCATCCTTATCAAGTATGCAACCATTGTCAGCCATGAGTTAAAATTCCAAGAGCTTCCCGAAGTGGTTAATCTCCTTTAGGGGAACCAAGCTCTGATACCAATTGTTGAACATTAGGAATCTCAAGGAAGGAGGGTAGATAATATTGAAACCATTTGAAATTCAACACCACCAACAATCAATAGATAAGCATAAATAACCACGGTGGGAGAACGCTGGATCAGGGGACCGTTCAATGAACACGGTTGGTGCGTGTCGGTGTTGGAAGACCGGTCGGTCAGGTCGGAGCAGCGCGGATGAAGGAGAATCGCGCTCAAACCTGGATGCTGGCGTTGGCAGAACCCGGACGGTCAGGCGGCCGCCGCTCAATCAAAAGTAATCTCCTCTCCTCATCGCGTTATCATTCGGCTCCTGCTCCGGTCAAACTCAATGAATATTCTGAAAGGAATGCAAAATGTTCCTCAACACCCAATTCAAATTCAATTACCTTTACGCCACAAACGTGTAAGATATAGGTAAACATGGACCTATAACAACTCCTTACATTCACATTATAATTTTAATCTCCACAACCTTTTACATATTTTAGGTCGGCCAGGCATAAGACCCAAAACAAAATACTTCAATTGATTAACACACATAGAACATGTGGATCTCAAAATGCCATGCCAACAGGAAATCTTAACTCGCAGAGACCTATAAACATCATCCCAAAACCACAAGGCCAAGCACATGCACACAAAGAAATGTGGACAAAAAAGGCCATGCACATTGCACTGAAAAACTGGGAACATTCTATATATTGAACTTCTATCACATGCAACTTTTGAACTATTCATCTAGATCAGCTAAGATTCTATAATTAGGCACTAATATCATCCACAAACAACATATTGGAATCGTGAAAAAGGATCTGAACATGTGATGAACTGCAAACCAATATACAAAGGTCTCAGAGAGCAAAAGCTTTTGACGTAGACACATAGAAGAAGTACTTAGCTGAGAATCAGTTCAACTGAGTAGATTATCCTTCATACCATTCTAATATTCACCATGTAAAGTTGACATCAATGAAAACACATGTCTTTTTCATTATTTCAACAATTAAGGTAGCCTGATAGGTACCACGTAGAGTTGATTCAATGGTATTACCTTTCTATGGAGTCGTTTAGGGAAAACCCACATTTTGGTTGCAAAATTGTGGGAGGACATTTGGAAATTACATATTGCATCACTCTACTTATTTAGAGAACATTTTTAGATATTGAGTGCAATGTGAAATTGTGCTTAATGATGGGTCATTGGCTCTCAGGCACATGGTGTCATCTCACTACATCACAAAGGGCCTTCACACTAAAGTTTAAAAGGGGTATCTTCAAGAGAGAAGTGCGACGTAATATAAGCATGCATGGGTCATTGATCTTTGTGTATTTTGAAGATTGACAGTTGTGTTTTAAACTTCCCATAAGGCTTGATCTCGGTCCTCCATATTTGATCAAATAGTTAGAATTCAAACCGCAATAGCTAGCAGCTCCATTTTGCAGAATAGCCATGTGTAATGGTGCAATTGCATTTCCAATGACCAAATTGAATCCGATTGATTTTAGGTGGATTTTTCTATACTTCTCACCATGCTACATTGATGGAAAGGGTGGTACTTATGCTCATTTGTGTGTTGTAGGTGTCCACTCTTCGGTTGGGCCATGCTTGCCTAGGTTTTGTTGTAGATTTCTTGGGAGTTCCTTGTTTGTATTTGTAGAATCATGATGAGGTTTTTGCTCTTGGTGTCAGTGCCATTACAACTAGGGTTTGATTCTTGATTTTATGGACAAGTCAGTTATTTTGTGAAATATGATCGGATTTATTTCTATACTATAAACCCTAGTTGGATTAGGGTTAGGGTTTGCATTCATCTAAGTTATGCCTACACTATAAAGGAAAATTTTGTTGTTAATTTTGGGGCTCAAAGGCCAATTCTCACTAAGGAGGTTCTATGTATTGGTAAGGTGGATACTATGTATAGAATAGTGTTATATACTGAAAATTGAAAGTCTATGTTTATCAACCATTACTTGGTAGCACCTTTGTATTCTGAATTGTGGCATATATGAATATACTCTATTATGCAAGTTTTCTCTAGTTGTGAGTGATGATATATTTTAAACTGTGTAGTCAAGGGTTATATTAGTTTATCAAGAATATTTGATGTTCTAAATTAGTTTAATGGTTTTCTATTTTTCCAAGAGATAGAGTAAATGATTTCCTCAAATTAATGGGTATTTTATCATTTTCTATAGATTTGTAAATATGTTGCATAATAATCTTGCCTAGGTCTAACTAACATAAGGTGATAATCTAGTAAAAGGCCCTCGAAATATGTTTGGTTTTGTCATCATAAAATTATTAACATATGAATTTGTAACCCAAGGTAGGCACTGGTCTTGCATGGTATTCCTCCCCCATCCTCAGAAACAAACTTTATATTAAAAAACCATTTCCTCGCTTTAATAGTTTAGATTTACTTGGTGTCCTTACTTCATACCTCAACTTGAATGAGAACAAGGGGTGTAACTAGACCTACAATCCCATGTCATCTGTGTGAAGCTTATCTACCTAAGATATTATTCTTTAAATTGAGAATGTTATATATGCACTTGATCACCATAAGAAAACTCTATATATTATAGAATATTGTATAGGGATACCCACCTAGGTCCTATAGAGCCTTAAGTGTAGGGGAGAAAAGTGTTAAATCTATCTCCCATTTGTTTTCCCCTAATATTGAATTCCTTGAGCATAAGAGATGGATGACCTTTAGAGGTTTTTCAAGGTTCAAAAAGAAAGAACACCAACAAATTGGTGACTCCACTGGGGAATAATTAGAATCATCCACTGAAGAAGATTCAAATGATTTGAGGATCTTCATAGTTGAAGAGGGAACCTGTTGCAACATTTTTGATGTGTTCTTAAAGTCTCATGCTCTGTTGGTGGAGAGAAATTATAAATAAGTTTGATCTTTGAAGGAGCTTCCTACTGCTTGAAGAATTTATCCTCTTTGAAGAGGTGGCGACTCTGAAAAATTATTACATCATTAGAATATTTTTGAGTTTACAATACTTTTCATGTATTTATCCATTACTATATTTTTGTATGAAGGTTACCTATTGAAGTCCTATAAAGTATTTCCCCTTATCAAGTGTTTTAAGGCACTAAAAGAAAGGGAATTGAGAAAACATGTTATTCTAAAAGAAGTAATAAGAAGTAGATAGTTGTAGAAGGGATAAGTTCATTTGCAAATATGTATAACCATTTTGGTTCCCCCTCTACAAGCTATGGTATCATAACAGAACATAAGTTATGTCCTCAGAGAAGGCCCTTCTTTGCTCAAAGATATAGAGTATTGAATTTCAATGGAATCCATAATTTCTCAAATCCTATTCCTAATGGGATTAGGGAACTCTTGCCAAAATTCAATGGAAAAGAATCTGAATCAGTAGATAGGAATCTATAGGAGTTTATAAATTTAATAGAAGATTATGAGGTAGATGTTGAGGATGTTGTCATGAAACTTTTTGTTCAATACCTAAAGGAAAATGTTAGGGATTCATTCTTAAACTTGTCATCCTAATCCATTTCATCTTTGCAAGTACTCACTATTAGACACACATGACAACTGAGAGGGGCGGTGAATCAGTTGTGCATTAAACCTTTAAACCCTCATTAACCTTCAAACCCTTATTAAGCATAAGCATGAATGAAACATAAACACATTCACAACCATACACAAGAGAACACGATATTTACGTGGAAAACCCTGATCATGGAAAGACCACATTGAGGATTAACTCACATACATATATGAATAACAACACTGATTACAAAAGGATCATTTCCCAAAAGAAAAGAAAGGATCACTACCAAAGGCTCACTAGCTAGAGGACTCACTATCCAGAGTAGAAAGAGAATAGAAGAAAGTATTACAAGGAGGTTCACTACCTTAGAGAAACAAGTGAATCCACCACAACAACTCTTCACCATCTGCAACATTCAGCTCACTACCTCCAACAACTTCAGGCACTCTAAAATGTAGACACCTTTTGGTCACTTCTTTTAGTAGTATTAGGAATTTAAGCTCGCACTCAGATCACAACATTTGATCACATCCACATCATTTTACATAGCAATTCACATCACTACCTTTTCCATCAATTGACCTTATATATATCATCCACATCCTCAAAACCCTTCTCTAAGTCGGCCTCAATAAAATGTATGCACCTCAAACGTGCAACCACCAAATAGGTCAGCACAAAACACTTCCACAATGGAAAGAAGTGAAGGCGGACCACACCAAGGATTTAACTAGGACCCAAATTTACACCGACATGCTACACTGCGCTTCCTCAAACAACAAAGAACCTCCACAAATAGCACTAATATGCCAAGTCGTCCAAACTAGCATTAACACTACTAAACAACTGAATTCACACTTCACCAGGTTTGAAACCATCATGCAGACCACATAGTAACATCACACAATATCCTATAACTTTCCAACACTAAAAAATATTCAATAACACTGGCGCGGATACCTACAATTAAAAAATATTGTCATCTTGTGTAACTAGTCAAATTTCCATCGAGCTACAACACACATAACCAAGCTTACGAAATGAATGAACACACAACACTTCAATGGAAAATAGGTATAGATAATATTAGCACATTCCCAAATTTGTAAGACAAGAAACTTCAATGTGGAGAAATGTAGAGCAATTACATTTCTCCCAAACAACCTTCTTCATTGGAAAAACACTATCAAACACATCTTCTACTATTACATGATCCAGAACCTTGAAATTTGGATATAACACCTTCCAATACTACTGATCATCATATCGAAACTACACAAGAACATCTTCAAGAATGAAGAAATGTGGAACATAATATAGAACACACCTCTGGCACCTTGTAAACTCTTTATGCAAATTTTCTCAAAAGCACTTAGAAACCAAGTGAACATGTTGCACTAGCAACACCACAAACACCCTCTCAACATATCCACATTATCTACAACACCTCATCAACACCATAAAAACTTTCTCACGATAACCACACTAAAGGTTGACATAGGTTGATATCAATGACAACATAGTGCAACAATCTCCTCATTTGTCATTGATGGTAACACTTGCTAAAAAACCATCAACAATAAAAGAAACTCCACAAATTCAATTCTCAAGCAACTCTCCCCCTTACTTGGACACTTCTTATAGTTTTAGACTTCTTTCTTTCTCCCCCTTTCTCTTTTTGTTTATCATATTACTCTTGCTCGCCCTTTGATGTCAATGGAAAAAGGAAACACCTATACACTTCACTTCAGGAAACACTTGCAAGTAGTTCTCTCTCACTTTTCTTTCTCTTTTTAGATATGTGCCCCCTGACATCACCAACCAAAGAAACCACTACCTAATCCCCCTGAGAGGTAGCATTCATCATTCCAAGATAAAATAATAAATCTTGAATTGCTCTCCTAGACAGATGCACCAACCTATGCATCTAGTTAAAAGGAGGGGAAATAACCCTTATATTCTTCCTGAGATACTCAAATGTATCTTTTGGAAGATCCTTTATGAAAATCTTTGCTATTTGATCATTTTTAGGCACATACTCCAACTTCACTTCATTCTCAACAACTTTCTCTCTTAGAAAGTGATACTGGATAGAGATATGCTTTGTCCTTGAATGCATTACCAGATTTTTTGAAAAGTTGATAGAACTTGTATTATCGTACAAGATAGAAATAGGTTCATCATATGATATACTAATATCTTTCAATGTCCACTTCATTCACAACACCTGTGTGCAACAAGAAGCTGCAACAATATATTCTACCTTTGTAGTAGATAGTGACACTAAATTTTGCTTCTTACTTAACCAAGAAACTAGTTTGTTTCCAAGGAAGAAAGCACCTCAACTTGTACTTCTATCATTTGCACAACCTACCTAATCTACATCTGTATAAGAACTCAAAGAGAATTCATTATCTTTAAAATTTACCATAAACCATAGTCCAGAGTTCCCTTCAAGTATCTAAATATCCTTTTTACTACTGCCACATGTGATTATCTAAGATCTTAAAATCTTTCCACAAGACATACTACATGCATGATATTTGATCTAGTAGCAGTTAGATACAGTAGTCCACCAATCATTGATCTATACTTGCTTTGATCTACCTTAGGAGATTCATCATTTTCGCTCAACTTACAACTAGTACCATGGGAGTACATACTAGCTTAGGAATCATCCATTCCAAACTTCAACATTTCCTTTGACATACTTTTGATTATGAAATGGAATATACCTTTTTTGATTGACTTATTTGTAAAATGTAAGGAATAAATCTTTATCTCCCAAACATTGACATTTCAAACTCATTTTGCATCTCCTCTACAAACCTCTTACACATCCCTTCATTTCCTCCAAAAACTATGTCAACATACACAATCACAATCATTATTTGATCTCCCTCAACTTTGAAGTCAATATTGCTATCTATGATACCCTTTTTGAATTCCTACTACAATAAGTACTTATCCAGTCTTGCATACCAAGCTCTAGGAGCATGTTTGAGTCCATATAAATCTTTCTTCAACCTGTAGACCATATCAAGATCTTTTGACAAGTAAAAACCTTTTGGTTGTTCAATGTATACCTCTTCTTCTAACTCAATTATTTAGAAATGCAGAATTTACATCCATTTATATGCCTTGAAGTCTTTATGTGCTGCAAAAGCCAAAAAAATTGATATAGCTTCCATTCTTGCTACTAGAGAAAAAGTCTCTTCAAACTATATTCCTTCCACTTGTGAGTACCCCTTACACAAAAGCATAGCCTTGTTTTTGATAACTCCTCCATTCTCATTCAACTTGATCCTAAAAACCATTTAGTTCCTATCACATTCTTGTTTGTTGGTCTTGGGACCAATTCCCATGTCTGATTCTTCTCAGTCTGCCTCAAATCGTCTTTCATAACTTTGATCCAATTTCCATCCTTGCATGCCTCAATTATTCTTTTAGGTTCTATCTTAGAAAGTAAACAAAATTTTACCTGTTCCTCTATCATAGCAGATTTTCTTCTTTTCAACATACCTTTACTCTTATCTCCAATGATTTGATCCTTAGAATGATTCCTCTACATATACTTAAGAGAACATACCTTTACTCTTATCTCCAATGATT